>JAQIXJ010001682.1:0-19293 GCA_034700185.1 Phthiracarus laevigatus | reverse complement strand
TAAGGTTAAAAATTTTTCTGGAGTTAAGGTTAAGAGTTAAGCAAAATTCTTAACTTTTGACTTTTGTGCATCACTAACCTAAACTTTTAAACACATCTGCATAGAAATGTAATTTCCCAAAATTTTTAAAAACGTTGGAAAAGAAAAACAAATATTTGTTTGCTACTTTGATTTCAAAACTGATTTTATTAGAATTTTTCGTGAAATTCTTTCGGATACCTCGCAAATATATCAAATGTAAATCTAAATTATACATTCTGCATATCATTTGTAAGAATTTTTGTTATATATTGAAAATCTATATATTTAAAGAAAGACTTAACTTTAAAGAGAACAGAACATTAAATGCGCAAACAAAAATGGGAATTTGTTTTTTTTATATATTTTGTTACTCCAAAGCTTTAATACCGTAAAAAATACAAAAGAAGACGACAATCAAATTTTTATAATACTATAAGGCTCTCAATAGGGATTAGCGCAAACTGTGTAAGTTTTTTGAAAGTTTTTTATATGTCACTAAATTAATTTGCTTACTTAAAACTACCTTTTTTTACTAAAGCTGACTTTGCAAACATGAAATAAAAAACAAATAAAGCTATAAAAGTTTTGGAAATTCATAATAAATTACTGTTTTTGAAATCAGAATAGAGGCTCGAATATATCAATTTCTGACAATTGTAGTTTGCATGCAAAAAAAAGTCATTAAGAAACAATATTTATTTATTCTTGAATTTATTTCAAACTTGTTTATTTCACTAAAATGTTAGAAAATTTATAAATCAGTCAAGACTTTAAAAGAGATTCGAAAATATGTAGCGTCTATGCAAAACTAATGACACGACGAATGTTATAAATAACAAGTTATCTTTTCCGCGCGTTTCAGTTAATTAACGCTTCACGCACGTTAATCTGGCAATAATAATAAATGGAAATAAAACACAATTAGTATACATATATGCTATACAATATCGTAATATAACCAACGCTAATAAAAGTTTTGCGTCAATTAATTATATTTGGCCCCGAAATTTAAAGATAAATTGCGATGTCATATGTATATTTTATAACCAGAAAAAACCTCGCTGTGATGGCAGATAGCGTTAATGATGCAAAATGAGGCGATAAAACCTTATTATCGCGAATTCGTTTTCGCATAAATATTTTACAAATAATTTTTATTATACAATCTAATGTAGCCATCATTAAAAAAAAGTTATAAATTAATTTGTAGGCGAAAAATATTTACAATCTAGATTTATCGGTAAGTACTTCTTAGACATCATAATCATTAATGGTTGGTTAGTCTCCAATGCTATTAACTAGTAAATAGTCTGAAGTGTGAAAGATGTACAGTTTAGGTGGAAGTGTAAACATCCACTGATAGCGAAAAGATGCTCAAACAATTTTTTTAAAAAAAAATAAGATGCTCTCAAGGATTTAATGTTAGACTAACAGGATTTTCATATCCTGTTAGCGAGTGCTATCCTATGCCCTAATATTCGCGTTTTTCTTTTGATGGCTGCATACATCACGCATTCTTTTATCATACGCTAAATCCCCAAACCTAATGTATATTTCATTTTATGATCTGACTTGAATTTTGTCACTCCAGACATCATATAATATCGTACGGCGATGTCAATGCATAAAGAGTTTTGCAATAAATAAAAAAAATACGTTATTACTTCAACTTTAAGAAATAGACTTTTACGTTGAAATGAGTGTGAATTTTTTATAAATTAATATTAAATAATATGTAATAAGTAATTGATTACAACATTATGTAAATATATTACAAACGTATTGAACGAATCACCAATTTCTTGACCACCAGTGGCAATAAACACGCGCTCACTAACCATTAATTTAGTTCAAATCATAAATACACACAACATGCTAATCAAATTCAATGAATACGTTAAACAAATTACAAAATACAACTTATCAATAGCAATGAAACGCTAAATGCAATATGAGTTACCTTTTAAGTGAGTAAAACGTTAATTATTAAGTTTTGAAAAGTTTTATAAAGTTATTTGGCTCTCGCCGGTAATAAATTAGCGAATGAGGCGATATTAGGTTGAAATTTTTTTATTTTTGATTTTAAGCATTTAAGTCTTTGATCTTCAAGTGTTTAATAAAAACAACACTGTTTTCCGATCGAATGTCGGAAACTCTATACATATTATTGCGTGGAAATTGAAAAATGCTTTCTAGTGAAATGTGATTAAACGAAAATCCAGTGATAAGCTGAGCACATGTACTTATTCATTCCAATAGCGCAGAAAAGCTGGAATAGAATAATTGAAAAGAAAACGCATCCAATAAATTGTTACATTTTATCAAATATCAGTACACAATCCCTTTTTAACGTTTGCACAATAAATAACATATTTGAAAACATAATTACTAGGGCATTGAAAATCGTTAGAAAAACTAGTGCAAAATCGTTGGTTAATCGTAAAAAGTTCAAAACTCGTTAGTAAAATTCGTTAGAAATTTTACATAATAAATTAATTTAAAAAGGATTTATAGTTATTTAAATCCTAAATTATTTCTTTGAAAACCTTACTGTAAGAAAAAAATTACTTTATAATGAAATCTTTAAATACAGAAACTAATTGTGATTGTGATAGTAATCATTTTCCGAATTCACTTATTCTAATAATTTAATCCAGAACCTTCATCGAAAGCGTTTAATAAATTTTAAATGAGAATATTTTTGTACCAACTTATAAATTTATATAATTTTTAGTACATTTTAAGGAAAATTCATTGAAAACGTTCGATATATACAAAATCGTTAGATTCGTTAGAAACGTTAAAAATTTTGATGTGAATTTAAGATCTTCAATGATTAATATCAAGTTATATATAGACTAGTTTGATTTAATCTAGTTTAGTAATTTAGTTTAATTCTGTTGAAACACTGAATCGTTATTAACGATTTTCAAAGCCCTAATAATTACCACAAAACAGTGGCATTAAAAGTATTTTATTGCCATTTAATCACAAATGATAATAGTCCTAAGATTTCAAGATATCTCAAATATATTTATAAACTAATTTTAAATTTTAATTAAAAAATATTGGAAATTGTTCAAAAAAACTTAAATCATTATCAATATAATAAGCGAAAATCACAGTAAAATAATAATAATAACAATTGTTGTACCAAACTATTTTTTCGCGAATTTTTTAAAAACTTAACTAAAGTTTAAACCAAAGTTACTAAAAAATGTAACCATAGTTCATTTGCGAGTATATTTAACGGCCGCAAATAAATATGGGTCGGTATGGTTCGAACGCAATTCACTGGGAAAAAGAAAGTGCCGCACCATTAAATACAATTTCCATTATATAACAATTGCCGTACGGATGAAATCATTTGATAGAAAAGAATAGGAAAAGAAAATAAGAAAATAAATAGCAAACAATTTGGTGAAAATAAAGTACGAACAAAAACAATGACATTGTGATGCATTACAATTGCGATATGATGTAACAGCGATTCACATAAAAAAAGAAAACACAATGAGCGTAATCATTACTACAATCATGCAGTTTTTTCCGTATTCCCATATATATAAGACAATTATTGTTTTAGATTTAAGGCTTACATGGGAGACATCAATTGAAAAAAATATGTAGAAGAGATCACCAAAAACACAATTATAATGTCAACAAAGCAAATAAAATTCCAAGTGACATGACATTAGTTTCTTAGTTTCTCGATGTGTATGTGTGAGGGAGAGAGAGAGAGAGAGAAGCGATGAGAGGTTTTTTGAGTTATTTTATTTAAAAGCTGTGGCAAAACAGTTTTTCTTATAAAAATTTCAAATAAGGCAGAAAAACCAATTTCGATCAATTCTAATTTTAACTTTTGTCTTCTATTTGCGATAAAGAGGAGAGAGTTTAAGAGCGGGAGACAGTGAGTGTAAGAGAGCGAAGCCAAGAGAAAGGCTGGGAAAAGTATGTTGAATTGTTTGGGAGCATCGCATCCTATCTTCATCCAAAATGCCAATCTCTATCTCCATCCCCATTCACGTTCTTTCAGCGAGCAAATAATTTGTGGCATTATTGGAGCGAAAAGACTTTTCGCTGATAGTTTTTTTTGTCTATGGGATGTGCTTAACTTTATGTGATGTGTACGCGATATTTATTTGCAATGGAGGAAGCGTTACTCTGCCAGCTGTCATCAATGCATGATTGCTACAAATTAAATTTTCGTTTTAGCCTTCCCTTCCTTTCCATAGTATACATACACTTTTTTTCTTCTTATTTAGCAAAGATCTTATTCCCCGTAGCTTTCGTTTTGCGGTTAAAAGTAATAATATAATATATTTTGTGTGTGTGTGTGTGCGATGGAAGAAGTTTTTTATTTCATACTCATATGCATTAACTTTAGTAAGTTATATCAATACAATATAATAATAATAAAAGTAATAATAATAATAATAGTTTATGCATTATTTCTCTTTATAACGGTTGTGCATCGTATTCGCTATATATAAATGGGCAAACATGCGGCACACATATTCAAACATCTTTTATACGCGTACCAGTATTACTGTAATATTTAACTGCTATTTACTAAACTCGCTATTGAATAAAGCAATAATTTATTTAAAGCAAAAGTAGATTTTGTTTTGTTGCTGGTTGTTATACCCATGTTTGTTACCGGGAGTTGTAACGCTAAAGCGCTTTTTTATATATATAAGAATCTTTTTCGCTTGAATTCTGTTATTAAATGTGGCTTAAAATGCAAATCGATGTTAAATTTATTTTCCAGGATATTTGTGCGTATCATTTTTTTAGCCAGAAATTCTTTTCAATAATATAAAAAAAATTGTTGAACTCATTTTTCTTATTTTACTCTCGTGTTTATATCTATGATACACGTAATATAAACGCATATATATTGGGAAATAATAAAAAAAATATTTCCAGCAAAAGTTTAGCCGAAATAAAATAAAAAAAAAACATTTTTGTGACTTCTATTCTCTATGGAACTCCAGTTACTTATAATAAATGAAATTCTTAGCATTTTTTGCCTGATATACTTTTTCCCCCACTCAATATGATATCGAAAGTTCAGCAGTTGTTGCTACCTCTCTATCGCTCCCTAACGCTCTCTCTCTCTGTTTCTCTCCTCAGTTGATTAAATATTCTTTATTATATGTACCCGATATATGTCTCCCGTATTAGAAGTTACTGTTAAAGATATTAATAATTCTCTCATCAAATATAACGTCATGGTGTGAGTTAGCATTAGCGCTCTATTGGCGAATTTTCTTTCTGTGTTCGCCATATATAATAATAATAAGCAAAAGTAAGCTAAAAGATCCACTAAAAACTGCATGCCTGACAGACTATCGCTCGCAATCCTCTTTTGATCACTAGTTTTTATTTTTATTCCAAATTTTTGTGCCTCAAACGTTGATTTTTTCTTTCATTTCCTGTCATAGAGCAGCGATAGAGTGCAGAGAACTAGAGAGTAAGAGGGAGAGTATGGCCGCAATAATGAAATATAAAGGGACAATAATATGCGGCTGCATCAGCATTGCTAGTCATCGTAAATATCAATCGTGATGACACTTTATTACGACTCGTGTGCGTGTGTGTGTGTGTGTCTGTATCACGAAAAAGTCAATAACAAGAAGATGAAGAGTGGTATACTATGTTAGTGACTTAACTTTGCCAGTAATACAAATACTTATAACTCACGACTACTGCTTATATGTGTACAATAGCTGTCTCTCCGCGTTTCGATCGATACCATGAATATTAATAGTGTATTACAAATTTTTTTCTCTCCACTATATCTTGTGGACTACACTTGATATATAAGAGGACAAATTTGGGAAATACGTTGCGCATCATTTGACGAGTTATGCTCAACAGTATAACCATCACTGAATATTCTGTATATGAGTAACTGTGTATATCGTTATTATAGGGTTAGCATTTGAAACAGATTTGTGCCATAATTACGCTCAAATTGTCTGCCAATCTCAATAAATGATACGCTCCAGCAAACTAATAGTCATTTCCGCAATTTCCACAAATTCGAGTTTTGCTGGTTTGCAACTCAATTTTACTGCTCACCAACTTATCTATGGTTAGCGTGAACGCCCAAACTTTTATTTGCGTTATATTGCGGAAAAGCCTAACCGGTATTCACTCCCACTACACTTGCTTGTCATCTCGCATTCAATTTCAATGCATTATCCATTTATTGGAACTTTTGTGTCGCATTACTTTAGTTACAAACAGCCACACGTAAATTGCATCCATTTTTTCGCTTTCTCTCTATCTCTTACTCACTCTGTTTCGCCCCAAATATATATACTTTTGCGCGCTAACTGTTAATCTAATTCAAGTGCGCTGAACACTGAGCAACTAAACTGATGGAAACGGCTGCCAATTTTGCTTTTCTCTTTATCAACTCTTCCTTCCTTTCAATATAAGATAAATTTGTTGTTTTCATTATTGGAAAAGTATTTTTCGTCTGATGCTTAAACGGAATTCAGTTTTGACAATAATTTAACATATATTAAGTAATTTTTCAATTCATATTCATATTAAGCCAAAAAACACTTCAATGAGTTACTACTGTAGTGTTAGTGTCAAACAATTTTTACTTTCACTTTATGAGCTTAGTATATGTTATAAAATACTATAAAATACAGTATAACACTATTGCTTTTAGTAAATGCAAGCTTACGAGAGGAGAGAGAGAGAGAGAGAGAGAGAGAGAAAGCAGAGCTATCATCATATCTCATATTATTATTTTTTATGTATTATTTGTAAAGATATTTGCTTTTCAAATGCATTACAATGTGTTATTCGGTGTGTCTTCTATTTATTATCTGAAACTCAATACATAACAATGTATTGCTAACGCACTCTCATTTCTTTTATCATCATTGTCTCCATTTTTTCTCACTTTTTCTTTTATATTCGGTGGCAGCCAAATATAAAAGTTCAGCTCACGTATCAAAACGTATATTAGAAAAAGTTATAAAAAAGATTTCTTTCATGCTTTGAGGCTCTGAAAAATTTTTTTAAATCACAATAAAATATAAATATATAATGAACTGTTGTCTTCCCGTAAACCTTTTTTTAATGACTAAAACATTAAGAGAAGATCTCTTTTTGATATGATTTTAATTACAAACACAGTATTATTGTAATCTACGCATAATTATAAAAAAACACAGTCACAGTGAGTAAATGTATAATTAAAATCGATTTTTCAAAGTAATCAATAAATTAAAAAAAGAAAAAAGAATTAAACCACAATTATATAACATTGTAGTCGCAACGATACTGTATCATCTTTTTTTCTGTGCGAAGAAAGAGCGCTTAAAACGAATCTTATTATAAGTTTTATGCGTAGCAAATGTTAAGCAAATTTTTAATCAACAAAATTCCTTAAAGCACTTTATTGCTATAATTAACTTTAACAGTGATTGCGTTCACTGTGTAAGCGATTAGTGTCTGAATATACACACACACTGTATTATTAGTATTATTTTATTCGCTACATTAATGCCATATTTTCAAAAACTTTTCCACTTTTAAAATAGCATTTAGGCGCATATTTACATTTTCACTTAAATGTAATTATTGTATAAATTACTTGTTTTTAATAATTAAACAAAAATTTTATAAATGATTAAAATCGAGAAAATTTAATAAATTTCATTATTAACCCCGAAAATAATCGGACAAAACAAGAAATGACTTACCAAACTTTTCAAACAGCAATTAAACATCGGAGTTATTGTTTTTCTTAACAAAACATTTAACGCTTTTTGAAAAAAAGTTGGTTATTGTACCAAAGAAAAAACACACACACAAACCGAAAGAAGAAAACACGGAGTGATTATTAAAAACAGCAGTTGTATGACATAACTGTTTATATGAGGTAACTTTTACACGGTTTCTGGCATTACCGCATATATACAAGTGTTAGCATCTTTGCACGAGTGATAGACCGAGCAATATATGCGCGCATCTCTTCGCTTCCAAATACTATTTTGACGCACGCAAGGGCTAAAAGTAATGCCAATCGATATTTTGTTACTTATGTTACAAAAGGTAGACTAAAGTCACTTTAAGTCATTTTCTTGTTGTCTACTATAAATCATGTATTAATTTATCAAGTTTTTTGCTTTTTGATTTGGCATTTTACCAAAATTTTATTGATTATATATTTTTTGGTTAATTTGTTTACTGTACGCATTTATAGTGATTTTTCAGTGAAATAATCGAAGTTGTTATGCGATTATTTTTTATTTGTATAACATTTGGAATATTTTAAAAAAAATATTAAATCTATGCAACTATTCATGAAATATAGATCTTAGAGAAAAAAATTATTAGAGAATATCTTCGAAAGTTTTCCGAGAGAATAATTTTATAAATTCAGTCAGTGTACAGTAAAAATGTACATTTTTTTGTTGTTTAATAGGCATCTAATTTTCCTCCTAATCATCAAATATTTAGATAATGTTGGGATTTTATTTCCTTTTAAATCTGCGAGTTTACGTACAGCTCGTGTGTTTCACAGCATAAATATATTTAGTATAATTACCAATATATATATTACGGTATATGCCGAATAAATAGGAAAACATCAAAACATTCAGCGAAACCCCATTCTATAATCAAACTCAATTTAAAATCACGTTAACTCTTATATCTGAAAATCAATCGTAGGCCATAAAATTAGTAGAAACTTTTTCCTATTAAACCAGCGAATTTTAGTCGAAAATTTATTTTGATTATGAACACAACTCTTTACGATGTTTTATTATTATTTATGTGCGCGTATGTGTATATCGTTTGGGTGAATAGACCCGACACCTGCTATGCACAAAGCTTCCATCCAATAAATTTTCGTGTAAGAGAATCGTAGACATGGAAAATCAAAATTAATGTTTCAGTTTTTAGCGTATAAGAAGAAAATTTTCTTTAAAACCCGCGAAAATATATATCAACTTTTTTCTTCTTTTAAATCAGATTATGCTCCGTTTTTAATAAAAACATTATGTGTAGCTATCAGTGAGCTTCTCGAGGAAAAAAACGCAATGATAAATGGTTAACGAGAATGTAAAACTCTCTTTTAGATCTGATTTACATCTATTTTCGAAACGCATTCCTCAAGTATTTTATTAATGAATTATTTATACATCACGTTCTTATATTATAATAAATTAATGCGACAAATGCTGTTTTTATTTTTATATATGTTCGCGAATAAGATATCCAATGGAATGATATATAACAACTTAAATCTGCTAAAGTAACAATAAATAGATGCGGTTCCGTTCAGAACATTGGGTTCGAGTCATTAAAAAATAAAATAAAAATTAAAACTTATAATAATCTTTATTATGTAATAAAGTTTCGCCATAAAGTTTATTAGTAAATCGATGAAAACTATTTTATTGAACTTTGGGATTGAAGTTGGAATAATAAGAATGAATTCTACTTCAGTATCAGATTGCTTAGAATTTATATCTATTTTCTAATTTGTAATCGTATGGAATCATATGTTTGCAACTAATATTTACAGCTATAATAAAAAACCGATTCGTTTTTCTCGCTCAAGCTATCGATACAAATTCAATTTAAAGCTAATGTCGAAACGATCGTTAGTCTGCGGTCTATGAACACCAGCTTCTAATTAAATTATGTTGATTTTGTTCAATAAATAACATTTATTACAATATATTTCGCGTTAGCAAAAGCGGCCAAAAAATAATATTAAAAACAAGAAAGCATAATGGGTAGCAAATACGAAAATAAATATCTACTTTTAACGCAATATCCACCGGGTTTTTCGTCGCCAAATTGCGATCACTATACTGGCCATTAATCTGATTATTTCCATTTGGTTGCCATAGCATACTGGACTGCGGAACAAATAAATAGTGGTCGCAATTTTGATAGAGTTTTGCGCGCGGAAGTCTATCCATAATGGTGTTTAGGGCGCTATTATTGCCAGTAACCATATTATTGTTGTTGCTGTCAATAGATTTGTGACAATCCAGTTGTGCCTTCAATTTCGACAATTTTAATTGATTTCGTTTGTGGAGATAAAAAACGGCGCTGAGTTCCACAATGGAAACAAATACGAAAAGCATGCAAACCATGTACCAGATGTCAACTGCCTGTAACAGTAAATATACGGTTAATTAACGAATTCAAACCATGTAAACCATGTAAAGCTTTAACACTTACAATAACATAAGAAACAGGTGGTAACTGTCCTTTAACGCCAGTGAATGACGTGAATAACGCCAGAAATGTTAGAATACACAGTAAGAATCGACCGGGACCTGAATCAACCGCTATCCAGAATGAACAGTACGCCACAAACACGATCAATACTGTTGGATAAATGACTTGTACGCCAAACGTGCTCAAGTGTCGCACAAATTTGTATGTGACCATCAGTGAAGAATAGGTTACTGTTAACAATCAAATCGTATTTGTTTATTCCATACAATTCAATAATATTTATTTTCATGGTATATTGTATTTAATAAAAAAGATAAATTTTATCGATTTTGAATTAATTTAAAAAAGTTTTGAATATATTTATTATTATAATGAAATCTTTTTGATTTTGTTTGGGATATCGCACCGAAATCATTTACTATAACTAAACATACGATCATTTTTAAAGTTTAGCAGTTCTGCCTCAATGGAGTTATTCTAAGTTTAGAGTTGGTGCCAAAGGTTAATATCCCTTTATTTTCGGACACTGCCTTACTTTACACGTGTGGGATGGATCACTTAGAAAATAACACACCAGATTCTTACTTTAAGCCTGCACTTAGTAAAAATAGGCTAATAATTTTAAAATTATAATACTAAAATTTCACTCATAAAATATAAAATTGAGTTTTCAATAAATCATTTTGACTATATTTTCAAAATACTTAATTATGTAATATAATTTCCTGTATTTAGTTAAAACGATTCAGATATTTTTGTTATAAATTTGTTATAAAAATTAAGCTTTATGTTGAAACAAAAACATTATTTATTGCTTAATCTAACGTAAAGCTATAAAAGTTGTTAGTCGGCACTAACTAGACGAAAACTTATTTTCAAATTTACACTTTGTTAAAATTTTTCTGCTCAACTATTTAAAGGTAAACATAAATTTATCGGTTTTGATTGACAATATTTTTACTTTTAGGTAAAAATTGTGAAAATAACTGCAGAATCAAAGTTTTATAAATTTATGCCAAAAATGTTAATAAAATGCACTGTTTGATTATTTTGTTTATAGATGCACAAAAGCGAGCCTTAGAACTTTTGGGACCGCGTGACTCGAGGTACTTTAAGGTTCAGGTTCGAGTCCAAGTTCTTAAAAATCTAAAAAGTCCAGGTTCATTCAATTTGGGACCGCGTGACTCGGGGTCCGAACAGGTTCAGGTTCGAGTTCCTATGAATTGGGACTTCGGACTTGTTTGAAAAAATAATATTCATAAAATGCAAGTTCTTAAATAAGTATTAATATTAAATCCATTCAAAAAAGCTTACATATAATGAAAACATATTAGTCATAAAAGTATAGACGTAAAATAGGAACTTCATAATTGCATAAACAAGATGCAATACTACCAATACATTACTCGTTTACTTAAAATTAATGTATATGAGTCCCGAGTCTGGGTTCAGGTCTAGTCCATAAATAGATGGAACTTGTCCGAGTCCTTAAAAAAATTAAGATTCAGGCCCCAAAATGGTTTGTGAGTCCCAGGTTCAGGTCCGGGTTTTCGTTTAGACCCGGACTTTGCGTCTGTAATTTTGATGTTACAAGATATTTTTGATTTAATAAAATATCACATCATTAATTATAATTATACTGCTATATTCCGAAAGCCAATCAAAAAACGTTTCTTATAATTTCTCGATTATTACTCTTTGGTTACATAATTATTAACTTAATAAATCATTTCGATGATATTCTTAATTTATGTTTATTACATCGGAGTTAGCAATTAATTATTATCAAATTATTAGTTAATCAAATGACGAATCAAATCTAAAAATAAGGTAATATATACGATATACTGGTAAACTGTAAAGTCATAACAGTTATGTCTCAATATATACTGAACAATAGATAATAAAAATAAAGTATATGAATATCCATACCTCCGTTTAATGTCAGATTCAATGAACTCGAACTGTAAGATAGTTTATAATTGGCTCTTAAATGTTCTCTTGGCTCTAAAACAGATCTGAAAGCAGACCACATAAACTGAACCTCGTTTACCGAATAACTATCTAAAAAACAATAACATTGATATTTAAATCTCAAAAAAAAAAACAGTTTTCAAATATTTTAATAACAATTTTCAAATTCACGTACGACTTCGCATCACGAAATAGCAGACCTGAGCGTCATATGGATACGACACGAAATTAAGATTACAACTCGAAATTGATGCCTGTCTGCATAACAAAATGACATTTCATTTATTTATATGGGCCAGTAATTAGATATACAGTATATATATATATATATAATAAGATGCAAAACCTTTTAACTAATCTCATTGTGCAAACATTATTAGAGATATTTAGGCGAACAATCGGATTAGTGATGATCTCGATTTTCTTAGCGCTATTGGGTACCAAATCCGGTATCCAAACGATTTTGTCTAAATTATTTCCCGTTAAGAATATTTCCTTATCATAATTGATATCAGTGTTGGCGTATTTATCCACCCAATTCAAGCAATAATTTGCATGAATGGTCCATACATTCTCGATCGTGTAATCAACTCGATATTCCTTTTTTTCATTAAATTTTTAAAAAGTATTTCATTAATAGTGAATTGGTAACTCCAGTAATGAATTAAAATTACTCCACTGTTTACCTCATTGTTCAAATTAATAGTACTAACATCTTCTATTATGTATAACGTTTGTATAACGATTGGTTTAAAAGCTATACGAAAATAAAATCGCAAATATTTGTCATCAAATCTAATGGTAATCGTAAAAAAAGAAATATAGTAAAACAATATATCTAATTGTATTTATAATACAAAATTTCCAATGTTTTGTATTATTATTTTACAGTATATGATTATTATTAGAAAATTATGTTTACACAGAATAGTAACTTTTACCAGAAATTGTAGTTCATTCTCAGCTTCATTATTACGGCATAGTTTTTCCCCAATTCTAAAAGCCTCAACTTAATCCATATAAATATTTATACGCATAATATATAAAATACTGTAAATAATTTATAACACATTAAATTATTATTTGTATAACAATTATTAATCGCAAACTGTTGTTGTGTTGCGTGTTTTAATGGTACAATAAATTAATATTAAAAATCAATTTAAAAAACATTCGACAATATTTAATGATAATTCATTAAATTTAATGGATCACAAATAATACGATTTGACAATAATTCATTTTAAAGTTATTGATTTTGTTTGGCTTAAAATTTCCGTCAAAAACAAATTCAATTCAATTTTTTTGCAAGTTTATGCTATAACGAGTGTAAATCTAACTTTCTTGAGCATTTATTATTTAAAATTGCTTAGTCTATTTCATTACTTTAATATTTGTTTATATTTTTAAACGCACAGAAAAGCTAAAAAACTTGGTAAAAGGGATAACAATTCGGACTATTTTAGGGTAGTTTTGAGCAGTTTTGGAAATTATTTAACTACAAATAAATGGGAATACAAATTACTATACCCAATAGAATTTACGCTAATTAATAACAATAATCCAAAGAAAAATTTATTTTAAATATATAAGCATTTTTGTTAACAATTTTATAATACATACAATTTAGTGGCAACCCTTTTTGAAACGAATTTTGCGCCACAATTAAGTTGGACTCGTTTTGTGAATCGATTAATGAAATAAATAATAGTGTAACGAATACTATAGTAATAATGAATTGTAGTAAAAACATTATCAAAGTTTCAAAAGCCACTCAAAAGATCCAGTTTAGAATTAATGATTCCACCGATTGATTAATACCTATTTTATAGTGTGAGAGCACCAATTTTTCTTTAATTCATAATCATTTCGAATAAATTTTTAATTAAGTTTTTCTATGAGCAGACATACATCCATGTATTCATTGACGAACTTTTAACGGTAGATAAACACGTCTCATTTACGTTTTATTTCTAAAGTGCATTTTTTCGGTTTAAATTGACGAACTGAAAAACTGTTAACACTGTAATCGTATCCTTGAAAATGACACAAATGATTACTGCAATTAACATGATTTGCAAAATCAAGAACTCAATTATTATTTTAAAACAAAATTATTAAATGGTTTGTTTTCGAAAAACATTATTCAAAACAAAACTTATGCAACAATTCGAGTTTCGAAGCAAATTGAGTGAACAAACTTTCGATGTCGAATTTTTTAAGATAATAACGTTAGTCATTACAATTAACAATTTGCCAAAAATATATACGATATAATAATGATTGACATTTTAAGGTCGATTATAGGTAATGAATCCTATTATTATTTTTATAGATAATGGTTTAAAAATTCAATGTCAAATAATTAAATAACTAAACGCGATTCAAAGGATTCAATAGCGAAATTTCTATCAGACTGTAGAAGCAGATACATGATGGCAGAAGCATGGAAGCAGAAATTTGCTTGTGTGCCTCCATGTTATATAAACTAAAGAATTTTAGCCGCAAACAGATTTTGTTTTGTAATAACAATTTTTTGAATAGTTTTCCGACTTTAAATTAGTAAAATGCAAATGTTTTTCTGGAATTAGAAACAAAATAACTTTAAAAAAATAATATAATCATGTAAATGATAAATAATTAGGTAAAGAATTCGCAAACTAATTAACGTTAAAACAAGAACGATCCTAATATCTAACTTGTTACGTAAATTTTAGTTAGTATATAATCTCTCTCTTTCTCTGTTCGCTCCCAACCATTATTTTGTATTATTTTGATTGGAAATTCTATTTTATGTTGATTTGTGTATAAAACGGCATATGCCACAGTAATCCGTGTTCTATAATATACTAAATAAAATTGAGGCAGATGTCACTGAAATTTTGACCTGAATTTTGGCAAATTTTGCCCATTTTGACGGGACTTTTGGCTATTTTATCCAGATTACTAGTCATTTTTTACTATATCTATGCCCATTTTTACCTTGATTTTTGGCCTTATTAACCACATTTTTGACCTTAAAATCCTTTTATTAATCTTAATAATGCAGTAAAATCAACTTATTAATATAATGTGCGCAGACAGTGGAACGGACATAGCCAAACACATATACAGTATCTGAATTTTGCAGTCAGATTAAAATTGTATTTCGATCGAACCAGCGGATCACCATTTGACGATCAAATTGTTATGAATTAAGCATAATCCATGTTCAAAATAAATTAAATGGTTTAGCTTTTGTAAAATTAGAAAAATCTCTAAATAAAAGCTTCGATCTAAATAAACTTATTGAATCAGATTTAGATTTATAGATCAAGTGATATTACCCAATCCTTTTACCTCTGCAGCAGAACAAAAATTATTCTGAAAGTTAAAAAGTTATTTTCAAAAATCACGTCACTCCGATTAGCGTTAATACTACAGCTTTGAAAATCGTTAATTAACGAATTTGTTAAAATGTTATAATTTCATTTTAAAAAAAGTTTATATGAAATGTAGAACCAAAATAATTAAAAATAAAGTAAACAAATTAAACGATTCAAACGAATTTAAAAATTTCAAACGATTTCCTTTTTTATAACAATATTTGTGTAAATTTAATATTTAAGGATAATACTAGGCTGACTAAACCTTTAAAATCCAAATCTGATCTTTCACTCAAGAAGATGACAAATTAATTGCAAAAAATAAATTGTGGAATTTGTTCCTTAGTTTCCCCCGACATGAAAAGATTTTTTTCGAAATATAAGGCATTATTTAAACCTTAGATGAACATTTAGTGAAGATAACATAATGTAATACAAGATTGTTCATTATAACTCATTTTTATAACTAAAATTTAAAATTTTTTCAAACGATTTTTCAAACGATTTCAAGCCTTTTTATTAAACGATTAATAAACGATTTCGTACCCTTTTTTCAAACGATTTTCAAAGCCCTAATAATGAGTTAATAATAGGTGAAAAGGGGCTTTAATGGGTTAATCATAGGATATAATGCATAAATCATAGGTGATAATGAGTTAATAATAGGTGATTAAGGCCTTTAATGGGTTAATCATAGGTGACCATGGATAAAACATAATAATAAAGATAAAAGCTAAAACATGGGCTTAATACGCGCCAATGGGTGTAATTGATGTTGTAATAAATATATAAATTACCAACCATTTTTCTTCGTCTTTTTTTGTTTACTTTTGGGATCTAATTTCACATTTTTCGACATTTCGTCCGTAGACTTTTAGTTTTGCTAAATAATTGTTAAAAACAAGTAAATAAATGAATAAATACTGAGTTATAATGTCGCTTTACCGTCATTTTTATCATCAATGGTCTTTTTATCTTTCTTCGGACCTAATATCAAATAAATTAAATAAATATTTAAGTAATATGTTAAATATCAATATTTACAATATATTTTATAAATTGCTCTTTCTTTAGACGGCGATATATAAACTAAATTCAAGCGTTAGCAAAAACAATTATTCAAAAATTAATTAATTATAATTATCTTACCCATTGTTATAAAATTATGACAAAATTAAAAACATAAGAATTAGTTATTTAAGATAACGAATGACAAACGTTAAACTAAAAATCCATAATTAAGAGTTTAAGAATGACGATGAACTCAAAATGTCTGACAATCTGCTGACACATAAAGCATAATAAAAAGACTGCTAATAATACTGTACATAAATTACGTTTTCAAATTTTAGAATATTCAAACATAAAGAATATTTATAAATGATATAATATAAACAAATATGTAAAAAAGGTGCAAATAGGTTATAATGGGTAAAATATATGTGGTTAAGAATAAAATTATGTTATAATAAGTATAGCATAGATGTTAAGCAAATAAGCAAAGGGTTAAACATAGGCACGTGGAAAAAAAATATAGATTATAAAGGTAAAACATAGGTTCTAAAGGCTTAACATAAGCGATGAGGGAATAAACTTGGGAACTAAAAGTATCAAATAGGTTATAAAGGGTAAATTAGGTTATAAAGGGTAAAATTTGTGTTGTTAAGAGTAATTTTATGGATTGAACATAGGCACGTGGCATTGGAATATAATTGGTGATTCTTATATAAATAATAGGTTTTTAAGGTAAAAACATAGGCTCTAAAGTATAAATCATAGGTAATAATGGGTTAATTATAGAGTATAATGTATAAATCATGGGTGATAAAGTTAAATCTATAAAGCAATTAATAAAACACTGATGATTATGGAATAAACATAGGAACGTGGCATAAAATTAGTGGTTATGATATAAAAAATAGGTGATAAAAGTAAAGTATAGGCTCTAATTTCTTAAAATTAGTGATATAAGTGTGGCTAATGTTTATGTTGTAATAAGTAAAATATAGAGGATAATGGATTAAAACATAAATGATTATGGGCTTAAGAGAAGATAATGGGTTTTTTATAGGCACTAATGGAATAATATAAGGTTCTAATGGGTAAAATTAACCTTTTGTTTTGTCCTTTTTAGGATTACATTTGGAATCAAAGTTCAATTTTTTCTTTATTGTCGCCACGTTGACCTTAGACTTTTTCTTTGCTAAACATTTATTAAATTCAAATAAAAAGTTACAAAATATATTATTTTAAAGTTGCTTTTACCATCAAAAACGTCATCAGTGGTCTTTTTATCATTCTTCGAACCTAAAAAAATAAATTACATAATAATTTAAGTAATATGTTAAATGCCGATAAAAAAATAATTTTAAACATTAGTTTAAACAATAATTCAGAAATTTAATTAATTACTGATGTTTATTTTACACATTTTTAAAAGTAATTATAATTATGTATAAATTAAATCCATAATTAAGTTTAAGAATGACGATGAACTCAAAATGTCTGACAATCTGCTGACTCCTAAAGCATAATAAAGACTGCTAATAATACTTTACATAAAATACGTTTTAAAATTTTAACTCATAAAGAATGTTATTAAATGAAATGTTATTAAACCATAGACTCTAAAATATAAAACAGAAGATAAAGGGTATAACATAGGTACTAATGGAATAACAAAGATTATTATTGGCTGAACATGGTTTATAATGAGTAAAATATTAGGCTCTTAAGGCTTTACATAAGTGTTATTGGAATATATGTATGACATTTATAGAAATAAATAAAACATTTCTAGGAATAAATAAGGTGATAATGGGTTTACCAAAGAAGACAGTGGTTAAACATAGTTACTAAAGGCATATTATAGGTTATTTGTAACAAAACATAAAACACAGTAAACAAACCTAAATTAAACTAATGAGTTAAATATTGGTGATAAAATGTAAAATATTTATTATAAGCTGAATAAAATAATACGTATAATATATAAACAGACGGGTAATAGTATATTCAATTAACAAGTATTAGGACACTCTGTCAGTCGTTCTAAAAAAACGCATAAAGTTTAATGATCGCTACAGTATAAGTTAACGTAAATCTGTAATATTAAGAATGATCTGTTTTATTTTAAGCGTACTTTATCGACGTTAGAATTAATATAAAGACTTTCGTTGGCTATCAATTACAGAATAACAATTTGACTCTAACTATAATTAAATTAGATATAAAAATTAATAAAAACTGAAAATTATTCAAAATTCGGGAAAACTTTAATAAAAAACATTATACAAACAATTTTTCATCAATTAAATTATCATAGAAAGCACAAATTATTGCAATAACTTTATCCCAAAATATTTGAGAGGAATGATTATATATTAATAATCCAGAATTATAAAATAAAATTCAAAATAAAATAATTATATATGTTTTTGTTGTTAAGATATAAAACCTGATACCAAAAAGTTGGTATATTTTGCAATATTTAACACAAACCAAACAAATAATCATTGTTTTATCAAATCATATGCATTCTCTGTCCTCCTCTGAAGTCATTAACATTTTTCTATAATAATCAATGTGTCGAACGTGCGTTCTTTCAATATCACTTACTGTTACACATCCGCAAAATGCCATTATTGAGTCTAATTCTTTATAATATAAGTTTAAAATTGATTGAACACCATCTGAACCC
>JAQIXJ010001681.1:0-19301 GCA_034700185.1 Phthiracarus laevigatus | reverse complement strand
CATTGGGTTGTAATTTATATAACAAAAACGGGAGTTATTGAATATTTTGACTCATTTGGGAAACCACCATTCATTAGGGACATTTTATTATTTATCCAAAAACATAGTAAAACTTTTATTTATAATAAAATACAAGTTCAAAGTAAATCGTCAGATACATGTGGAAAATTTTGCATATTGTTTATTGCTTTCAGGACAAGAAATTTATCAATGAAAGATTTTATAACATTATTTTCCATTGACACTAACTATAATGAACTTTTGATAAGAAAACTATATAAAAATTTAAATTTATAACTCACATGTACAACTACATTCATCCCTTTTGAACGATTATAATGCAAAACACTAAACAAACAGAAAAGACCAAATGTGTAACCTTCGATGAAATACCAGTTTATTACTTTGTTGAAGATAAAAATAACTTGGAAAATGAGTATCGGAGACAACAAACTTGGTATTTTATGGCAATAGATAGACAAAGATTTAAAACAAGAATAACAAATTTCAATGTAAAATTTAATTATATTTTCACAACAGATCATAGGAATGTATTATATAATTATATAAAAAGTTATAATTTATAATAAAATTTTATTAAAGTTTAATCTATTGTAAATAACTAAATGTAAACAGCTTGTAAATAAACGATTTTTTTATAATTATATGTTTCTCATTTTATTCAGCTTGTAATCATAATAAATAATATAACATTAGTTTGAATTAAATTACATGTTATCGTATGTAAAAAAAAGCCTCATAGAATCGGTAATCTGGTCAAAAAACCGACCAGTAGATACCCATACTATACTACTCCCAGCTGCTCACACATGGAAAGACAGACAAACTGGTGAAAAGCAAAAAACCCTCCTATCATACCAAATACCTTTATAAATATAAAAAATCACTGAAATTATCTTAATTTCTACATAACGCAAAAAACAATTAATTAGAAATTTGCACAGACGGACAAAACTATTCAGATAATGTCAAATAAAAATTTCATAACCCTATTCTGTGAACTTAAATTTTATTCAATAGTATGGTTAAAGCGTTCACAAAACCATTATATTAAAAGTTTTAAATAATTCTTTAAAATTAATGAAAGAAAAAACATTAAATAAGTTAATTTTTAATTTAAAACTGTTTAGTTTTTTTTACAATGTACATATTTTAGCAAATGTAATACAGACCAGTTTAGATTTTTGTAAATTATTAAATTTTCAGTTATAAATCAAACAAACAAATATATTAATTTTTTAAATAACTTCAAATTATAATATAATTAATTTATAAGCTTATAAAGTTTGTTAGAACTTAAAATATTAGTTATAACAAACTTTAATAAATTAATTATATTAGAATTTGTAGTTATTTAATTTAAACCATTATTTAATAAACGAAAAGTTTTTAAAACTTAAGTTTGTATAATTAAATTTGTTGGCCATTTGTTTGTGGCACATATACATGAATCGATCATCATTTGTCTCAATTATATAGTGTTAATAATTAGGGTATAATGAACTGAAAAACTGTTACATTTCGTAGAGATTTGGTTTTGAGTGAAACTATTTTCAAAGCAAAATGGAGACTAATATATGAGTATTGAATATTGAGTAATGTAATTGTGTGATGCGTTATGATAACAAAATGATTTGATAGTCAATCAATCAACCAATCAATGAATGGGTGCAGCAAATTCGTCCCAATCAACCCATTCATCGCAATCATGGTTACAACACGCATGTGATCATCAGACAACAACCACAACAACAACAGCAACAACAACCACATCAGTTGTAACGCCCGAATCATTGGATACTCTGAATGAATGGTTATCTGTGCCAACAATTGGTAATGCGGACAGTGTTGGCAATGAGTGCACATTCACTCCGGTAATGAAGGAGAAGAAGCGTAAAAACCTATCATCGTTGGCAACACTACGGAAACGTCTGGTAAGACGTCGTCGTAGCAGCAAATGTTTCGATCATTCCCAAGTGTTTCGCGATTTTCTCCAATTATGGAATATTCGCGATATCGTTCAGTTGTCGGAAGAATACGAATCCAGTTTAATGCTAAAGGAATTATCAATATTAGCGGAAAGCGCGCGACCATTCGCTTCGACACTCGTTCACGATTTGTCAGAACTATACGACTTTAAGTACAGCACAGACATTACATTAGTGTTCAAAGGCGTTCACTTCTTTGTGCACAAAGCCATTGTTTGCGCTCGTTGTCCATCATTTCGCGAATTGTTGGGCAAAAAACCGTTCGGATCTTTCGTTAACGTTAATTTAATAGAAGGACTTCGCGTGGAACTGTTCAATGATTTGTTACGCTATCTATATTCGGGTGAATTGTCGCCATCATATGATCCGCGAAACAACTCTTCGTCGTACGAAATATTGCTTCGAATTAGTGAAAAGTTTGGTGTTCCAAACGCATTATCTCATGATCTCAAACATTTGTTAGAAACAGGTCTCTATAGTGACGCAACGCTTGTATTTAGTCCTCCGCCACGTGATTGTCTGAACACGTCAAACGTGAAGAAGTGTCGCGCGTGTAGCGATCAGGCGGAGTACGCGTGTCATCGCGCTATACTCGCCGCTCGTTCCCCATTCTTCCGTAATGTCATACAACGACAACAGCGAAGAATATCGGAAAACGATGGCAATAACTCAAATGGTAATAACCGAACGAAAATCGTTTTGGACGAAACGATAATACCTCGAAGGTTTGCGCGCGTATTATTGCACGTAATGTATAGAGATTCCGCTGATTTAGTACAACTACTCAATATGTCTATATGTAAATGCGTAACCGAATCGAATTCCAGTTCCAATTTAAATGTTAATATTAATAATCAAAATAGTGGTTCAAACGTTATTGTTAAAGAAGTTATGGATTTGTACGAAATCGCACGATTTCTTGAATTAGATTTTCTGGTACAAAGTTGCGAAGATCTAATAATCGAGTCATTATCATTAGAGACATTAATAATGATACTTAAATGGAGTGAACAACCGCACGGTTCTCCATGGGTTAAACGTCAAGCGCTTTGCTTCATGAGAGAAGAATTTTCATCTATCGTTTCGTCACCATTGTTGTGTCAGTTAGAGTTATCCCATTTAATTGAGGCATTAAAATCTGATTTTATGCAAGCGAGTGAACTCGAAGTACTGCAAGCGGTTATTAAATGGGGTGAAAACCGTTTAATGAAGAGAATGGAAGAAAGAGAGCCAAATGTAGTGATTAACACAGCGCATAGTCTTAGAAGAGGATTAAGGAAAAAAGAACTTAATGATACTGAACTTCGTGATATTGTGTCCGAATTGATGTGTCACGTAAGGATTGGTCATGTTCTGCCATTAGACAGTGAAACTCTTTCAAACGCTGTTAAAAGGGGATTAATTAGTACACTTCCACCATATATGTTGGGTGAAGATACAGGTTTGCCTCATTCTCGCGGCATATCTTCGTGGATTCGTGGACGAGGAACTGGTCCTTATATTAGGCCACGATATTTCGCTCCGTATGTCGAAGAAGTAAAAGCATTTTTAGATGAACGGGTCGGTCGAACGGGAGAAGCGATTCCTAATCGCATATCTCGACAGATATCGCATATTCCCGACGCATTATATATGGTTGAGAAGCCGTCATCGTTGGCTAATATAGCGAATGGATATATGGGTCCCGATCACTACCATCTATGTATATCTTCCTCATCTTCTTCGACAGCCGCGTGTTACGAAGATATTCCCGATGCCAGTTCTCGGCCACAATTACCGATTTTAGAAGACAGAGTTTTGCTTCATATGAGACAACGCGAACAAGAATTAAAAGCAATATCTTTGAGTCAACGCGCGCTTTCTTTAGCTATAAATCGCTGCGAAGTATTAAAATTAATTCAATTGCGCGTCGTTCGCGAATTCGGTCTTCCAGATGCCGCTTCTGAAGTATTACATGGCACCAACTATTCACTCGCTTGCGAAGCGCCAGATGACGCCGCATCCTCACGATTATCTTATGTTCCCAGTGAAGTTGGATCACTAAGTAATTGATATATTTTAATATTATTGTTAATTTCCAATAAGTAATATTGTTAATTATTCTTTATTTGACAGGTATTCCTCCGCCACCGCGACCTATTAATAGTCAATGTGGAAGTTTGAATGCTCTAACCGATGATAAAGATCCGTTTAGTTATGTCAGTGAGATTAAGCTGGAGAACACGACGCCTAGACTTGATTTGGATTCTCAGGTAATTATACCGTTTTTAAAATGGTTAGTTTTTTCAAGCAATAATATGTTGGTTTTTTCTCGAAAAGTTTTCAAGTACAGAGTCTAGACATACATTGAGTGATATGATGCCCGACATTGCAATCGCGACCACAGGTATCGAATCGTTTCATTTAACCCGAAGAACGTCAGATGCTATTGATATTACTCCAGGATTTAGCGGATCGAATAAAGTTTATGATTTGGAAAAACCTCATTTTGTTTGAATTAATTTAATCGATTAATTGTTAGAATAGTTAATATAATTCATTATATTTAAATAATATATTTTATTTTTCTGTTTGATCATTCCCTTTAAAGAATTACAGTTTACTTATAATTAGAAGAAATTTTTTTATTGAAGTTTACACAAATTAAAATGATGTACTTTAAAATATTTTGTATAAAAAACGAAATTAAAATGAATAAAAAAGTTTAAAATTCATTATAAAATGTCATTTATATCAATATATTATTATAGCCTAATTTCGGATTGACGTTCACCTAAATTAATCTCCTATTTGTTTCTACAATAGTAGAGCAAATACACCCACGTATTCAATATTTTGCGTTATATGAGGAAATGTTAAATTAATTATTAATTTGTTTCGTAATTAAAGTTATGATCGATTTAACCTTCCTTTCGCGCTTAATTTATTATTACATTAATGTTACAAAACATAATACTCGACGATTGTACGCAAACCACATTAACTGTTAATACACTAAAATTATATTAACCTTTACGATAACCAGTGATGCACTCAAAATAATTAAGCGCACACTTGTTAGTAAAATATAAGAAGCTAAAGTTAACTAATAATTAGCGACCAAATCGAGCGCCAATTTATGTGAAAAATGAATAAAAAACTTGGATATAAGTTTGAATTATAGTTTGATCAATAAATTATAACTAGTTATGATGTGGCTCGGGTTCCAAAGGCTCCCACCTAAACCTGAGCCTCCCTAAAAATATAAATCACTTCTTATATTTAAAAGAATTATCTGTGTGTATCACGTTAACCCACTATTTTTATTGAAGTTACCAAACAACTTCTAAATAATTTTTTTAACTAAAAAAGAACATTGTATATCGAGCAACAAATTCGTGTGAGATTCAACAATATACAATGTAACGGGTAAGATTAAATATAATGTGTGATATGCAACTTGGCTTAAGTTTTAATTTTTTAAATTTAATATTATAACGAACTTTAAAAAATTAAGTAAAAATTATTAACATAGAAACTGGGTGTCCTAGTTTTTATAAATATAAGTTTTAGTAAAATATTCTTACTTAACTTTGGCATTTTGAACTTAAATTTATATCAAATTTTCTGAAAACGGTAAAGTTGAACAAGAATTCTCACACTTTGATAGTCAAAATTTATTTCATAAATATTGATAAGAGTAGAAATTATAACTTATCTCCTCTTATTCCAACTCCTATGGATTATAACTAAATTTTAAATTTTGTTTACGGAGATGTAGTGGAGTGGAAAATTGCATTTGATTTCGATTATTAAAAAATTTAGAATTAATAGCGTGTTATTTACTTTAAATATTTTAAAGATGTAAAATTAAACAAAAAATAAATGCGCTGGAATTGGAGCTCAAAATTAAATTTTAATTGCCAGTCGTAAATAGTTTAAAATTTTCATTTTGAAAATACCTGAGAACATTAATTTATTGAAACATTGGAAACTTATTTTTACGCAAAATATTTAGGTCTCCAAAACTCATTATCATTACGTTTCTCATTGATTGTCAATTTCCATTACATTGGAATAGTAAAAAAATAATAATGCTTTCGAAATGATATTATGTGTAAAATTTCTGAGAATTTTAATGATTTAACCAAACTTTTTACAGCAAATGATAAGTGAATTTAAACTTTTTTCGATACACAAAACTGACGAATATGTTGACGGACTAAACAAAGTTAAATGTATGATGTGTTACATTCGCGAATTAATTAGTGAAAACTCCCTAAACATATGTGCCGTTGTTTAGCAACGGATCGGTTGCGAGTAAATACGCCTTCGCTTACAAATGCATTGGTTCTATCAATACATTATTTTGTTGTATAATCAAAAATATTGACGACTGAAACGTTTTTTCGTTTGACATTAATTCTGATTCTCTCTCTGTGTGTGTGTGTCTCTTATTTTAAATTGTTTGTCCAAATAAATTTCATTTTTTATTAGTATTTTTTACATGAAGTTAAACAATTTACATTTTAAGATATAGATATTTCCGAATTATTTTTTTCTAATGTTTTTGTTAAGATTGGAAAAATGTGAAAAACTGGATTAAATTTTAGTTATGCAATATATTAATATTATACTGATTAATATTTGGCATTATATCCAATGAATTTGCATATTATTATACTGATATTTGTTGCGAGTATTAATTAATCATATACTTAAAACCTAAAGAGCTTAATCATCACACATTTCATCACAACATGGCATACAATTGGACTGAAAATAACTCACGGGTTCATAACAATACGGCCAGTAATTTGAACCTAAATGTGGACACAAACACCATTACGAATGCCAACCAAATTGCCACTAATGCTTCTAATTCTTCGGCAAATGCTCCCAAAAAGATTATCCGAAATTTAGCGCTTAAAAGAGCGAAAGAAGTTATTCCACTCAATGATAAGGTAAATAACTAATGATTACCACTTTTTATTACGATATACAATACAATATGTTTATTTACTTTAGATTATGTATTCATATATGCATTTCGGTTTTTTAAATGTTTATATTTGTTTTTAGTGTAGTTTTTAATTTTTTAAACAAACAATAGTTTTTGTTTCGCAATCATAACTCTAACGCGTTTTCCTTATCATTTAGATTTCTTGGGATATAAATTATTTTAGACCATACGTAGATTAGAATGAAATACATTTACAATGACTAAGTATTTTATTTTTAGTTTAACTTTTTAATTGTTGGTTAAAAATAAGTAATTTATTTTTAAATTTGTTTCTCAAAAATTGCGAGCAAGTGTTTTGGTAAATAAAATATGAGCATTTTTTGTTTATTTTAATTTCAATGCATTTCACGGTGTTTTGTTATTTTATCCATTCTAAATGAAATGAATACATTTTAAACGCTGTTTTCATTTTTAAATAAAATAAACAAATAAATAATTAATAAAATACATTACTGTATAAAAGTATTGTTTAATAATTATAGAAAATTAATTTCTAACAATTATTCACAATATTTGCGCTTAATTCTCACAATTATAACATTTAATATACCTGTTAAGTAAAATATTATTTCAAATTAAATTCAAACAGGGTTTTTAACTGCTATAATATTCAAAATTTAAAATTTTCAGAGTGTTAGTCGAATAACTTATTTAAAACTGATAAGAACTGCTGACTTATTAATTAGTTGTTTGGAAGACGAGTCTATTAATAGCAATCAATGTTTGCCTTAAATTTGTTATTCTTGTTCGAAACTAATATTTATTTTCCTAAAATATTAATAAGATTTAAATTTATACAGTAGTGGTATAATATTTAAGGTAAAGCAATATTAATTTTTAATAAATATGATAATTTGGATTAAATTTTCACGCATTTTATTGGCAAAAAGCCATTGAACCAAGCATTGTATTTATGTTTCGCATTTTTAAACAAGTTTCGCATATTTAACCAATTGTTAACCATAATGTTATCGATAATATGGATTTTTAAATATTTTCAAAATTATGGTAATAAGTTAATGCCAAAAAATCGGAGTAATATATATATATTAATTTTGAAGTTATTTAATATTTAGCGCTTTGGCAGCGCTAAACATGTTAGCCTTAAGCAATAGTCGTGTACTTTGCCTATAAAGGGATAGAGAATGGTTTCTTTTTATTGGAGGCAAGTGTTACCTGTCTGTTGCTTTCATTTTTTAAGCACACAGCAGAAATAATTTCATAAAAATGTATGTTGTGTTTGTAGCGTGGCATCTATAGTGTGGGTTGAAGTTGACATTAGTTTGTTCGTGTATTTCATTCAATTTTTAAACCTCATATCTTTTCACTTTTCAATCACAAATGCTCTGATTTTTGGTACGTCAATGTGTTTTAAAGTAAATAAGTTTCAAAAAATGGATAATTTAAGTGCCGCCATAAATAATGGGCTCAACTGTTTTATTAAATATCCAGAGGTATGACATATTTGTCAAGAAATATTATCGCTTTATTTTTATTTACTTTCTAACTTGACATTTATTTTGTCACATTAATACGCCATATGAACGTAAATAATTGAAAATAGGTTTTGGCGCTATCACTAGCTTTACTTTATTAATGGTTAACGCCATAACTTTTTATCTTAATCTCACTAATTCTTAATTATAGATTATTACTTTTTTCGTTATTACGTTAATAATGTTTTAAAAGGTAAATCTACATAATTTTAATTATTAATGTGCCAAAACTCATCAAAATTCTATAATACATAAAAAATTAAAAAATCTATTTACATTTATTTTATCAATTTTAACTTTCATTGAAAAAACTTGTATTGAATTAATCAAGTTATGCACGATTTTCCCACAAATTCACAATATTAGATATGAGTATATATATTTTGTTGATAATTACTAACAAATAATCATTCGTTATGTTTAACGTAGACAATTGTTTGCAAATTATAGAATAAACCATTACCGTATTAAAAATATTTTGTGCATTGTTTTAAATGCATATTAAAAGACACGAGAGATACGCAATTAAAAGTAAATATCGTGACAGGTTAAACTCGATCGTGTGCTTGGATTAACGGTTTCGAACAATACATCGTTGGATTGTGATCCATTCACCAGTAATATTGTATATCCTGCGGGGTAAGAGTTTAATTTTTTTAATACCACATTAAATTGCATTTTTTACTTTAATTTCTTTCTCTATATTAAAGTTTTACACATGATTGCTATTTTATTTTATACTTTCTCCTATTCTAATGGTGCATTCTTCATATTTTTCTTAAATAATGTTTTCATTTTATTAAATATTAAAAACCTGTCCCATATATAATCGTGCAAATCTTCTTTGTGCGCCAATGTTTTTACTTTTTCCATACAATCTGACCAAAGGTCCATAACCTGTTTGCATAACACCGCATAATTTACATAACTTAAATTTAATGCACTAAATCGTATATTTTATTTGCAAATTAAATGGTAATAAATGAATTTTAATTATTAATAGGTGTGTGTTAGTATTTTACAATATTCGCAAAAACAAACAAACGCATATTATTAATTTGTCAAAAAAGCCTATAACTGCGTGTAAATTTTCTTGTGATGGAAAATACATCGTCACCGGAGAGGTAATATTAATTAGTTGAATAAATATAATACCGTATATAGTATAATATTAGTAATAATGATTGCAGTGCGGACATCAACCACATGTGCGAGTATGGGACGGGTCAACATGCGAACAAGTGGCTGCTTTTGCTGGTCATAAATTTGGAATTAATTGTGTGGTGAGAACACTGACAATAAATGTCATTGACTTCGTGAGATTATACTGAACTTGGCTTATGTTTAGGCTTTTTCTCCGAATAATAAATACGTGGTATCTGTTGGATCGCAGCACGATATGATTGTTAATGTTTGGGACTGGAAGAATAATTTAAAAATAGCATCTAATAAAGTGTCTTCAAAAGTTAAAGCTTTATCATTCGCCAGCAATGGCTCATATTTTGTTACTGTTGGTAATCGTCACGTTAAGTTTTGGTATCTCGAATATTCTAAGACTTCCCGCAATAAATTCGAATCATTGCCATTAATGGGCAGATCTGCCATACTTGGAGATCAGCGCAATAATTATTTCTGTGATGTTTCTTGTGGTCGAGGAGATATGTCTGAATCGACGTTTGCCATCACCAAATCTGGTCTTTTATGTGAATTTAATAACAGACGTCTTCTCGATAAATGGGTTGAATTAAGAGTAATTACTATTTAGAAATTGACAAGCATTAAAACCGATTATAATTTACATATATTTTAATTGTTTACAGACAACAAGTGCCAATTGCATAAGTATTAGTGACCAACTAATTTGTGTCGGATGTGCTCAAGGAATCGTGAGATGTTTTAACCCACTAAATCTTCATTTTATTTGCACACTACCTCGCCCTCATTCGCTCGGTATTGATATCGCTAAAGGATTAACGAGAAAGTAATGCTTTTTTTCTTCAAGTATTTTTATAATGATGAAGAATGATTTAATGCTATTTCTAACATTGTATTATTTACAGTGATTTAAGTTCCGGTTTGAATGCACCAAACAATGTTAAATATGCAGATTGTGTTGCGATTACGTTAGATGAAGCCAATAAAATTGTTTCATGCATTTATGGTGATCGAAGTATTTACTTTTGGACTATAAGTAATATAAAAAAAGTTGGAAAACTACATTCTTTTCTATACCATTCCAGTTGCATTTGGGCCATTGAGGTTAGCATCTTATGTTAGGCTTAATCATATCAGTTATAAGCTTATTGTTATATAAATTTAGCTCAAATAATCTAAATTTTATATCAAAATACATTATATAGTAAACTGTCATTATAACGACCGGTCATAAAACTGTGAAAGACTGTGCATTAGTTTATGTGGTTTTCGGCGCTAAATGTTAGTTAGTTTATGTATCTATTTCTTAATAACAAATTAGTTATTTTAAAAATAGTGATTAATATCAATCAAATGTTGAGATGTCAACTATAACACAAAAACTTATTTTCACATTCATTTTTATAATAATTTTATTGACCGAATAGTTATATTATATGCATGTCCGTTATTATAGCAGTTTACTATAAGTTTAATATTATTTTATTTTATAACTATAAACAATTTTGAACATCAAATTTTTTAAAAGCAATAGTATTAGTGCTCAGTAATAAAATGAGTCTTATATTAAACTAGTTTTTTGTTTTATTTTGCTCAAAGTAGGAATAGATAACAAATGCTAATTTCGTTTTTATTTTTATAATAACACCAATAAATTAGCTCTTAATTGCTTTTTTCCTATTTTTGGTATTCACATATTCAAAACCTGTAAGCTTATAATAATTTAATTAAAATATAAGTTCAGCTTTTATATTAAACCCAATTAATAGTTTTGGGTAATTATTAATTGTTACTTTCGCATTATATTACATTTTTTTCTCACGTCTATTTAACATATAACGGACAATTAAAGTTATCTTTCGAAAAATAATAACTTAATAAGTTAGTAAATTTGTAAAATTAAATTTTGACGCTTACATAAAACATACGGTAACAAAAACGACACATTCATAGAGAGCTCACTTTTCTTATATAAATTTTAATGCGCTATAACTTATATTAGTTTCAAATATGTTAGTTTCTGAGCCAACATGGAAAATGGAAAATCCCTTAATTAATATTAGAAATATGAGAAATCTCTTTATAAATATAAGACTGCGAACCCCGAGACGGACAGACAGACAGACATTGTCAAATCCATAAGCTCGCCTTTTTTTAAAAAAAGTGAGCTTATAATTACAATTTGCATGGTTTAACATTTTTTAATGTTTAGTATGAGTAAATTTTGATTCGCTTTCAGACTTATCCAAATTTGTCAAATGCAAGCAAACAATTGTTACCATTTGGTACATTTCTTACGTGTTCGAGTGACGATACCATACGTATTTGGAATTTAGATACTCTTAAAATTTCTCAAGATTCGTGCTATATTTATAAGCGAAACATATTTAGTGCTGAATTACTTAAAATACTTTATATGGACCCAGATTTATCTTTTTTGTGTGATGTCGATATCAATCCAAACGAAAATAGCGACAAAGTTGATACGACTTATGATGGAAAAAATGGTGTTCGTTCTCTTCGTGTTTCACCCGATGGCAGACAATTAGCTTCAGGTAACATAACATCGCTTACATCAGTAATCTATACAAGTTATGCTATTTTTAAATTGGTTATAAAGGTGATCGTTCAGGAAATATCCGAATTTTTGATTTGGAACTTCAGCAAGACTTATGCAAAATTGAAGCACACGATTCTGAAGTTCTTTGTCTGGAATATTCTAACGAACAAACGTATGGCGGAAAGTCATTTCTAGCGTCTGCGAGTAGAGATCGACTCATCCATATATTTGATGTGAAGCAACAGTATTCGTTCGTACAAACTATGGACGATCATTCTTCATCGATAACTTCAGTCAAATTTGTTTGCAATAAATTAAATAATTTACAAATGATAAGTTGTGGCGCAGATAAATCATTGATATTTAGGAAAGGTATTGAAACTGTTCAGCAACCATTTAATTTCATTAGAGAACATCATGTGGTGGGAAAAACTACGTTATATGATATGGAAATTGATTGCGAACAAACACAAGTATTGACCGCATGTCAGGACAGAATGATTAGAGTATATGACGTGATAACTGGAAAAAATAGTAACAATTTTAAGGGTTCTCAAGGAGATGATGGAACTTTAATTAAGATCGCTTTAGATCCGAGTGGCACATACATCGCTACATCATGTACTGATAAAAGTTTATATATTTATGATTATATATCGGGCGAATGTATAGCAACAACGAGCGGACACTCCGAGTTAATTACAGGCTTGAAGTTTTCGCAAAATGGACGAAACTTATTATCAGTATCAGGAGATGGATGCATATTTATTTGGCAGTTACCAATAGAAATGGTCAACACTATATCTATTAAATTGGGTTTGCCTCCTGTTTCGTTAACAGAGAGTAACGTCTCAACCACTAAACTGTCGCATCAAAATGATAATGAAGACACTTTGATAAATAGTAATAATTCGCAACAATCATCACTGTATAGATTTAATTTAAAGTCATTGCCATTGTGGGCTAAAAAGCAAATGGTGGAAGAAATGAGCAGAGATTCAACCACTAAAGTAGATATTGAATCGAGTAATAATATAGTTAACACTAAGCCAAAAGGCCGTTGGGCTCAAAGAGTTGAAAATAATCAAAATCTAGTCAAACCCTATACTATAACAGACGATGCCAACACCACTTATCTTTTACCTAAAAAAGTGCAAAATACTTCTAAAACTAATGAAATCGAGCAAATGGATGATAATAAAAATTATTCAAATTATAATGAAGATAACACTCGATACCGTAATACTACTGATTCTTCTTCTGCGAGCGGAAGTTTTCCTCACGACGATGACGATGAATTGAATACAACCGATAGTGATAATCATTTATATCATGACAACACATTTACTGACTCCGCATATAATATAAACGATTCGATTGACGCAAAATCGCAAAAACCAAAACATTCTCAAAATAACAATATTGGAAAAGGAGTGGTGCCTTCGATTAGTGTTCCTAATTTTAATGAATTGCATAGCGATGACGACGATTCGGGAACCACTGGAGGAGATAGTGATAAGAGTGTGAATAAAAATTTATACATAAGTACTGAGAATTTGGATCGTATCGATCAAAGAGAAAAATATCTAAAAAATACATTTGAAAACTTAGACCGCGAAAGTACCAATACTTTAGATAAAAGAAAATTGAGCAACAGTGACAATCGTTTAAGTATTTCATCAAAATATCACTCTAAAACCACACCACCAAACAGTACCACTACCTCTAGTTCATTAAAACCAAGTAATAGCTATAATAGTAGTACGAACCAATTAACAGTAACAGTGAAACCGCCCATATCTAAACGACGCGAAGAGTTGACTGCTGCGATCAGTCAAGCGCGCAAAAAACTTGAAACTGTAAGCTTTATTGTCCACGTAATCCTATAATATAGCATTGTTTCGCTCTTTTGTTTAATTTATTGTATTTAATAGCTCGGATGGAAAGGCACAGCTCTCAGCAATTCTAAAAGTGTCGCGAATTTAAGGGATATAACCTTTGACGCTGAAAACAAAAATATGATTGGTTCTGATTGTATGCTTTATTTCTATACTCGCGATACAATCAACTTTATTTAATTCTCACATTTTTATAGCCTCTGAAGCTATTCGCAGATCAATATCACTCAGTGATTTATCATTATCACCGCAAAGGAAATTGTCGTCTCAACTCAATTTAAATCAAAACTTTAATGGTAAGTTTTTAATTTTTCTAATGCGCAAACTTGTAGTGCAAACTTAAAATAATAAAAGTGTAAATAAAGTAATTCAATTTAGCCCATATCGTAATATACCTTAGTCTATTCACGATTCTACAGTATTTGATCGATTTGAATCCATTTGTTACTGATTTTTATTAATTTGATTAAGTTATGTACTTTGAAACTGAAATGTAATGTTTTAAAAAACAATACATGACTCTAATATTACAGATAATTAATTCATTCTCTTATATAAAAATATTTTTGTTCCTTATCAGTATTAAAAATGTTCTTTTTTACAGTGATATTAATAAATTTCAAGATCTTATTTGTTCTTAATGTTGTTTTTTGACATTAAGATCTTTTTTGTTTCTGACTAATTAATAGTGTTAAAACTTATCAAGTATTTACTGTAACTTCACTCAAATTAGTTTAAAAATAGTTTTATATCGTATGGAAAAACTTGCATAGAAGTAAATAGTAGTAGTAGTATGAGTTACATTTCAATGGTATACATGATTGCTCAAGTGTACTGTACTTTATACGTTTATTAATTCTAAATAAAATTTTAAAATTGCCAATTATAGATCATATAATCGCATATTTTCTTATTTTCGCATAGAATTTTTTATTTTGCCAAAAGTTCATTTTTTTAATACATCGTTATAGCTTCACATGTGAGAAACCATAGAGTTTTTCTTATCACTATAACGCTTTAGTAAAATATAAAAATAGTATTTTGTGTTGAAAAATTTAAAAACCTTTGTAAGACAAATATTTCGTTGAGCTATAGAGGTTCAAATCCTAGTCTTTGAATATTTTGCCAAAAACTTAGACTGGATCTCTATATGAAGCTGATATCTCGGTCTCGCAATACTTTAATTTGGAATATTAAATAAGCTGCACCTAAAACATTCTAGTTCTTAGTCCAACTCATTTTAAGAATGAGAAATAAAACATTTTTTTGAATGTTGAAATATTTAACTGCTCATTAATAAACATTTTTTAAGTTTGTTTGAATTTTATTAGAATAAAAGATTTGTTAATTTTTAATCGCATGATTTTATACTTTCTAAATTAAAATAAACTTAAAGTGACTTATAAACATTATGACATTTTAAATTGAATGTTAATTTTAGATGTCTATTCTATCTTGAGAATAAAATGTTTATTATTATTATTATTATCCAATACGTAATAATCATATTAGAGGTCGGAAACCTGCTAAAAACTGTATAGAAATGGATGAACTCGTTACCACTGTATGGAATAGTAACGTGACAAAACTATATTATACCGGTATACGTAATTGCTATCTATAAGTAATTATAAGTTTAATGATTGATTTGTAACATTATAAGCTTATATTTACAAATCTGACACAAACACATTCCCCAAGAAACCCCTTCTTTAACCAAAAGATTTTATGCAACATTAATGTATGTCAACTACCTTTTGAAATAGCATTTGCATAACAGTTAGAACTTACGAACTTTACGATCCATTGATAAATTTATGAGCTTATAATACTTTAAGAGTTTTAGATATTTTCACATTCGATAAATCGCACTTTAAAAGAAAAATTTCATTATAAATTAATGATTTTATGAATATTTATTTGATATTTAGGCATTTATCTGTGACTCCTTTTAATGGAACATAACATATTATTGGATTAATTACCATAAGATTATAAAAATGATATATAATTGATGCAATCATTTGATATTAATTCTCAGGTTCAAGAGCACCGATTTGGGATAACAACAAAATAAATGACCCAAATTCAAAAGATGATCTGTCGAGAAGTACTAGTATTAATTCTCTAAATAAAATTGATTCGCGAACGCAAGCAGTTATAATGAAAAATAAAAGTGTTTGGGCATTGAATTCTTCTCAGAATACATTAAAGCCGACAACAATGTCGTCTGGAAGAGCTAGCGCTCCAATTCAACAAATTCGTAAAAATAATTACATAACAAACGATTGCGACAGTTCAGAGGATGAATTGTCGTCATCATCGGAAGAGCGGATATATCCACGCGCACGACCAGGCACTCCGCCAAAGCCCAATATTTTAAAACAAATACGTCGATCATCAACAAGTCAAGCATCAGTTCCTATAAAAGAGCCCACACTTCACTCTCAACCTCCACTTCCGCCTGCAAAACCGCGTAGGCTTTGGAGTAATGATTTAAGATCATCGAAGAGCGAATTCAATTTGGCTAATATTGGACGCGACACTCCTATTAAGCTTAGGAGTAATAGTTCGTCGTCAGGAAGTGGTCTTTGGGCCACACCTCCGCTTCCTTTGATTCAGAACGAAAAAGTAGAACTATTGATGACAAATCCTTCAACCATTCCATGTAAGTAATGTTGAAAATTAGATTTAACAAATCGAAACAAACTGTTTTAATGTTTCTATGCAGTAACTCACGAACTTTGCCAACTCGTAATCGAAGAATTGACATCAATCAGCAAATATGCTGCGCGTATATTTGAACGCGCGTCTGACAGCGGAAATGTAGCGTTAAGAGAGGTGATGGCCGATGGAATATCGCGCGCTCATCGAAACTTACAATCACTTATATCGCATTCACACACACATTCCCAATCAACCATTCCATACGCAAACATTCCAAATGATTCGAATTATAGTCTTCCACCTGAAAGTATGAATCAAGCGATCACATTACTCCAACAATATTCCGATCGTTTGCTTAACTTAGTAGAAGAGAAAATCAGCAAAAGTCCAAACAGCAAAGATTAGTACAATAATTAGCTTACCATATACCGTATTACGGTATAAGTATAACATAGTATTACGTAATAGCAAATAAGTATAACTTTAGTGCCTTTACTATTTGCCTATTTTAACGCCTTAAGTCTTATAATATGACAAATGCCCCTTTTTTTTGAATTCCATGTCATTTTATTAGATCTCTTCCACAATTTTTTGATGTAAATATTTTATTTAAAAAATATGCATATTTAGTAAGATAATTGAATAATTGAGTTACATTAATGAAATATATTTTACATACAGTTAATTGTAAATGTTTTTAAAATAAAAACTAATTAGTTATTTGTTGCAAAACTCCCTGATGTATCAATTTTTCGCATTGAGAAAGTGGCAAAAAGTGCTAAATAAATCAATTCATCCATTTAATATTGTGAGCATATAAAATAAGATGACAAAAACTTACAGTACTGTCTTTACTGAATATAACAGTGGTTCCATCATCTAATTCGAAGTCTCCATACTCGGTATTGCAACGAACCTTAATTAAGTTATTATTCAAACCAAACATTTGATGGGCTATACTGTACTGTTATGTGATTACTTACTTGAATAAATAAACGCTTTGGTGGCTTACGATGAAGCGTTAAATCAACGCCTTTTCCGTCATTAATTTGGTTCATATACGACGATAAGTTATTAGAATAGAGACTAAACCACTCTAATTCCGATTCGGAAACATTAGCTTTGATATCATTTGGTAAAATACTTCCCAATTGCCATCGAAATTGCTTCAATTTTTCTAACCGATCATAACTATTCAAAAATAGACCAAAAATAGTGAATTTTATGGAATCATGTATATTTATACTGTACAGTATAACGGTTAACACTTACTGATAGCTGAGAAGACATCGTTTATTCCACAATAAAGCCGAATATCGAATTTGAGTGGCAACTAATTCACTTTTATATTGACTTTGGCTTACATTAATGTTATCTGTTTTCGATAAACTATACACATATACGTATGCGTTGTTATGTTACATTACATGTAATTAATATGATATGAAAACTTACACAAATTGCTGTATTTGTTGATTTAGTTGTGCCATCTCTTCCACCACATTATCAACCAAATTATGATTGTATGGAGCAATTGGTTCATTAGAATCACGCGATGATTCCTTAACTAATTCCATGGCTTTATCGCCAATCATTATTCAAATATGATATTTAAGCGCCAAATCAAACTTAACAAAACAACAAAACAAATCACACATAAATAACGTAATGATAAAAATATATCACATGTTATTTCATACAATTTGGCGCTATATAAAAAATAAGTGGAAATATACTTTTTTATATAAACTAATGATGAGAGAAAGCTCAAGCTCACCACAGTTAAACTAAACAATAACATAACATTTATTTATTAGACTAAGTATCGGTTACCACATTTCTGGTCCACAGCAGGCCAACCAACGCTTTCTGTTGGGCCTTAAATTAAAATCTCTATTTTGGCCTGTCTTTAGTATAAAAATATATAAAGCTCGAAATAATTAACTTCGAAATTTTAAACGATTATAACTACTTTATACATAACTAACTATTTTAAATATATCTGACGATTTCATTGTATTACAGTGAGATTAAAATGTATTAAAAATGATAAAAATTATAAAATAATACTAAATAATTATCATTTAAAACTTCCTAAACACCTCCGATTAAAGTTCCGGATAAATTTATTACAGAATAAGTGATTTGGGTTAAAGCATAAATAATTTTCATACTATTACTACTTCGAGATTCATTTCAAACATTTTAAAATATACAAAAATACTAAAAAAATTATTAAATAATATTAAAACTAATCATAATTTACAAATAAGTATAAATGAAATGTGAATATAAGCAATGAAGATATATTAAATATAACGATTACAGCTAGATTTATCTTTATACGGTAATTAAATATTTATAATTTGCTGCATGATTCATATATATGGAGTTAGTTATGTCTGTCTGTCCGTCCGTCCGTCCCTCCCTCCGTCCGTCCCTCCGTCCGTCCCTCCGTCCGTCCCTCCGTCCGTCCCTCCGTCCGTCCCTCCGTCCGTCCCTCCGTCCGTCCCT
>JAQIXJ010001680.1:0-19302 GCA_034700185.1 Phthiracarus laevigatus | reverse complement strand
GTATTCAAATATAAATTAGGATTTAGTCATCTTGAATTAAAGACTTGCTTAAAATTGTATTAAATTTTATTGATTTTCTTTAATTAAATAATTATAATAAAGTTCGTCTATTATAGTGCCAACTCAACAACAGGGAAGACGTGCGCCATCATCGGTGCCTTCTGCACAATCCGCGCAACAAAGACGCGGGCCATCAGCCCAACCTCAAGCAACTCCGGCTGCGCTACCAAAAGCTCAACCTAAGCCAGACGATGATGAAGACGACGACGACGACGAAACCGAGACGGAAAAGTTTGATTGTCCAAAAGCGGACGGATTATTTCCGGATCCGAATAATTGTAAAAAGTTTTTCTTATGCGGTTCGTGGCGTTCTTATGCTCAAGCGTGTCCGCCATCACTCTATTTCGATGGCAAATTAAAATTTTGCACATTCAAAACCGCTCAGCTAACGTGCGGACCCGTTGACGAAGAAACAGCGAGACAGGAAGAAGCGGAACGAAACCAAGACAATCTGCTTGTATGCGATCCGTCCGCCTGTCAACTGCCAAATTGCTTCTGTTCTGCTGATGGCTCACAAATTCCAGGTTTATTATATGTTTCGACTTTAATTTGGTTTTTATTACATTTTAAACTATACATGCTATTTTAATGTAAAAATAGAATCATAATAGTAGTGTTTGTATTTTAAAATATGACAAATCACAGTGGACGTCAAAAATATTGTCGTGCAAAGAGATATATTTCGCTATAACATATTATATATTTTTTCGAAATACAAGCTTAGAAATTATTTTTGTTTTCGTTATTTAATATGCTACAGTTTTGACCCATTAAACGATCGATATTTTAAATTAATCCATCGATAAAAGCATAGTTTATTTATTTACCTAGTTCAAGTTAAAATGATTCATAATCTTTATAGAAAATCATTAAACTTATCATTTCAATTAATAATTCAAATAAATTCATTTTATCAGGTAATATACCAGTGGAGCAAACGCCACAAATGGTTTTGATTAATTTTAGCGGAGCAGTCAACGAATTAATATACGAACAGTATAAAAAAGTTCTTGGGTATACGTCGAAGTTTAATCCGGGGCAGACAAGGTTTGTGTTTAATCCCTAAGCGTTTTTTGTTTTTAAAAATTTTTAAAAAGGTTTCAAAGGCCTTATTTGAAAAACAGACTCAATCCAAATGGATGCGGAATAAAAGCCACTTTTTTCATTAATCACGAGTATTCAAATTACGCTCAAATTCAATGGTTAGCGGCAAATGGCCACGAGATTGCTTTGCACACAATCACGTACGGAAATACGCCGAACAGCTTAAATAATTGACTTTTACTAAAATTAAAACCAAAATTGATTGCATATATTTTCGATACAGGCATCGTTTGCCGGAAATTTGGTGGACCGATAAAGCGAATTATAGCGACTGGTCAGAAGAGATGATCGGAATGCGAGAAATACTTCTGGCAAACACTGCTGGCCCGAACTCACCCATAACTCGCGAAAGTTTAGTCGGTATGCGAGCGCCATATATTAAACCTGGTAAGCGATATATCACACACTTTACGTTTCAAAGAAAAGTATATTAAATTTCTATTCTTAATAAAGGTGGCGACAATATGTTTGAAATGGCTCACGATTTTGGATTGCTTTACGATTCGAGTGTAGTGGCTCCGCGCGGATCTCCACCATTCTGGCCGTTCACTTTCGATTATCGGCAACCATTTGATTGCTCCAACGACAAAAAATCGGATAAAAGCGCTGGAAAGAGTGCCGATGGCGATGAAATTCTCGACACACCACTAAGACAAAGCAGAGGCAGACAGAAGCGAGACACTAAAGCGGAGAATAAACTTAATCGAAAGAAAGCTACTTTAAGCGAGAAAAAGCTGGCAAAATTAAGTGCAAAGTCAAGAGTTCGCCGCGGCTCTCCATTTTTGGGCCGACCTCTCAAGTGTCCAACTAAAGCGTATCCCGGTTTGTGGGAAGTACCGATTAATCCGTTATGGGATGAGTACAACACCTGCCATCACGCCGATCAGTGCGTGTTTCCTAATCACGGCGATAACGAAGTGGATGATATATTTAATTTTCTCAAAGAAAACTTTGACCGCCACTACACCACAAATCGCGCACCGTTTCAGCTAAACTTTCACGTGACGTGGTTCACGCAAAAGTATGTCATCCACGTTGACAGATGAACGTTAAACTAATTATTCATTAAATATAGGGCCCATACGCGAGCATTAATTAAATTTCTCGATTATCTTATAAATAATCATAAAGACGTTTGGTTTGTCACTTTCCAGCAGATGTTGTCGTGGATGAAAGATCCGCAGCCGTTAACGCAGCTTAACTTTAAGTGCGAAAACAGTACAGCGTTTTCGACATGCAATAGACCGCATACCTGTGTCGTAAAGCATTATCTGGACAAAGACAATACTGCCACCACCGATGACCAATCTGCGAGAACGGACACCCGCTATATGCCGGTCTGTAACGCAAATAACTGCCCTCAACAATTTCAATGGTTTGGTAACTATGCCGGCAAGAAGAGAGACTTCAAAACAATAATGCAATTAGTGGAGGAAGCGGTTGGTACTGATCAGGGGTAATCAGTTGACATTAGTATAGTCAATGAATTTTTTTTAGATTATTTTTTTAAATTAATTGATTTTTTTTTGCTAAAGAAACCCATTAAGGGTTTATGCATAAATTAAAATGTAGTGTACAGTAATAACATCGTTTTGTATTTTTTAAAAAAAATGTATTCTGTATATTAAATTAACATCATTGCAATAAAAACCGACGTGTGAATACAAAAAAAAAGAGTTATGAGATCGTTCGCTATGAGTTATGTATTGTGATATAATTAGTACGTTTGAAATCAAGTAATAAAAATCTAAATGCCAATAAATCACTAGATATATTTATAGAGTGGAAAGTTCAAATCGATAATACTTTTTTAGCGAAGGTTAAAATTGTAAAAACTATCGCTTACACTGGCGACAGCAAAAAAATCGGAACACCTGTGCATTAATATAAATTAGTTACTGAAAGAAGACGTTGTGTGCATTATCTCGTGGTTTTAATGGAAAAGTTTTAAAATAGATGGTATGTATTTATTTAGATATGGCGTAATATTTAGTTTCGAGATTGCCGTATGATTTATGTAATACTTTTCATAACTAAGTTAAATTAATTATCTAAAAGTTTTTGGTGCAACGAAGTCAACGGAAATCTGCAAATAGAGTCAAAAAATTAATAAGAAAAAAGTTTGTATATAACGAAATCTAATAGATTAGATTTTTGCTTTTAAATTAAATTTTGTTATGCGAAATTATAAAGTTTATGAAATATAAAAATTGTGATTTTTATTATTTTGGAACTAATAAAAAATTCATAAATTTCAGTGAAAAAATTGATATCACACATAATCTGTTAAGTTCTGCTTTTTTATATACTTTAAATCTTATGGATTCATTAAATCCAAGACAGTTTAATTATTTAGTTCATCTTCTCAATAACAAAACTAAAAACGACACTCACCTCAAAAGAAACAATACAACAGAGGGTTTATAATACTTATTTTTAATACTTTATAAACATTTAAACATATATATTTATAACTATAGAAAAAAATTCGGTGATTAATTTGTTTTTCTTTTCATAATATCAAAACATTTTTTAAAAATTATTTTATAGAGAGTTTGTGTGACAATATATATAAAAAACCAAAAAAAATTTTTGGTTTGTTGCGAAACAAAAATTGTTGATTCGCTAAATTCGTCAATCAATCACTTTTACCATAAAAAATCGATTCACTACCGAAAAAACACGCACACTAATGTGTGGTAAATTAAAACGAAAATAAAAATGCTAAATAAAAAATAATTTTAAAAATATGAGTAAAAGTTTTACATATATAGGGTTTTTTTCATAATATAATTATAATATATAATACATTTTTGAATTTGAAATAAATACAAAATATTTTTCTAGCAATAATTATCACACCACGGAGTTAGAACTGTTCGTTGGACTAGCATTTTGATCGTTCAGGTGTGGCCGAATCAGATGAGTTTTATTTACATCGCTGATAATTACCGATTTTTTTACTGTCGATGGTTTCGGTGACATTTTGGATGTCATTGATATACGCTGTGTCGCTGTACTATAGTCATAAAAATCGATTAAAACATATTAGAATTCAAGTCTAGACATTAATATTATCGTAAAATCGATTCGAATAAGTGTTAAATTAAATTATTTAATATTTTAGTTTGTGGTGGTCTTAGTTAATAGGTTCGCTAACTCTTTCAGTGGGATCTAAAATAGTTTGGTTGAATGTTACAAACATTCAATGGAAGTAAATAATTTTTTTGTAATTCATTATTATAATTTTATTCGGATTACCGCGCAGATGATCGTCCAGAAGAATTAATTGTGTTATAATTAATACGTTTGGCAATATCTTCGCGCGATTCACAATAATTACAGCAAATGCGTTTTAAGTTTAATTTTCTAAAAATAAGTAATTTGAGTATTTATTTATTTAAATGTCTTATTTAGTTATGTTTAGAATACGAACCTTAGATTACGGAAGAAATGTGTGGAAAATAGAAAATAAATTAATGGATTAGCGGCTGAATTGAGAGGCGCTAAACTTTGAATAAATGTTGAGATGGCTACTGTTGTCTGAGATTCGGGAATAGCACCATAAACTTGAAGTAAATCCCAAACAAAATAAGGACTCCAACACAATATAAAAACTAAACAAAATTTATTTTTTTAAAAATCCAATTAATAAATATTTTGTAAACAACCAATATTACTAAAATAATTATAAAATAAAGCAAAATATGTTAAATAATGATTATAAGATTAAGTAACGTAAATTGTGGGAAAATATACCCTAACTCTAACACATAATTGGAAGCATTACTTATTTTAAATTAAACTCACAGCAAACTCGTCGCTGAATAATTTATTGTCAGCGTAATATTAAATATTCCTATAAAGTTTTGACTAAGCAAAAAATTTAGACTAATTTAATGTATTGTTTAAATATTTAAATGCTATAATAGTAGCCCAGGGCTAAATTCTAGTTGTAGACAAATCACACAAAGAATAATGTTTTATTGAATAAAATAAACAGTCGAATAGGTTGTACATACCGAAAACAATAACAAAAGTCATCTTAACCGTCTTTATCTTAGCTTTTGGAATAAGACCTCGAGAACTGGCGCGCTTAAACTCGTTCTCGCTATCGGAAACATATTTATTCGAATCTGAGCGGAATCAAAATAGAAAGAGAAAAATAAGAACGCTATAAAAACATTTTCCTATTATGTAACGTAAATAATTTGTTGCGAAGACAAAAATCACACTTAACAATATAAGGTATTCCCAAGGTCTGGAATGAAAAAGGGGTTATGTGTCTCATTTGATAACAAGTTTTTTGGTTTAGTAAATATTTTTAAACAATTTTTAAAAATTCTGACTGCCTATCTAGACTAAGGGTGCCGTAACTTTCCGAATTTGAAACCACGATTTTTTCAAAATTTTTGTACCAAGTAATAGAGGCGTTTGAAAACTTATCTTGATTTTCTGAAAAAATATCTTCAAAATTTTTTAATTTTTATAATTTATTCTCATTTTTATCGGAAGGTTTTAAGGTATCGATATTTATATTAACAGTAGAGTTTCACCCAAACCTCCCCCCACTAGACATACTGGTTTGTACTCATTAAAGTAGTTTCTACTGTACTGGAAGATCGTTGTTGTTGAGAAGCGTAGTCAGTGGCAGAAGTGGATGTAGAGGAAGTGGTAGTTTTTTGTTTCGATTTATTTGTACTCTTGGGAAATGTCATCATTTTGCTTTTGGACCATATTGTGTGAACTATAATCGAATAGCAGGCAGTTATAATGATAGCGGGAAGAAAGAAAAGCGATACGGCCACTAATGTGATGTAGATTCGCCACTGCCATGTTTCTAGTGTTATCCAACATTGTGGACGTTTTTCGACTATGGTCTCTTCGTTCAGAAATATGGCTGGTATCGAAAATAATGCGCTCAATGCCCACGAGCTTCCAACTAATATTCGTGCTCTTTTCCCTTTTTTTGTACAAATTTATGTGAAAAATTGTTATTTAGTCTCGTATAACAATAGTAATAATAATATTAAGACAACTGATAATTAATTTAGTTAGTTATAAGCAAATCAACAAAACTTATTGTTTATGGGTTAAATTATTTTTAGATACCGTATTTTAAAATTAGTGATATTTCCAAATCATTCCATTAAATTAATGTGATATATGATCTTATATTATTAGATTTAGACTTAAATTTAAACTTACAACTTCCGGAAAAGTTTAACGGATGCGTAATCGCATCGTAGCGATCAATACTGAGCGCGACCAACACATACGTGGAAGAATAAGTAACCAATACCTATTATTTATTAATATTTTAATATTGTATTCCAACTCTTTTTGAAAAATACTAATTTTAGCGACTCATAGGAAAAAGCTATGCAATAAATAAAAATGGGTTACCTGCGAAAATCTTACAACTTTGCACGCCACATTCCCTGCGTAAAATCCAACCGTCGTTTTCCACGCAATATCGGTCGCAACATTTATGAGACCCACAGTCAGATCTACAAAAAAAATACTTATTTAATTTTTTTCTGTTTTTAACGTAATTTCTTATATTATACGTACCGGCGATGGCTAAATGCATTATAAAAAAGTTCATTCGTGTCTTTCTATTCTTGGTCATGAGCAGGGTTATTAATACTGAGCAGTTTCCGCACAATATCATTGCTAATATTACCCATAGAAACGTTAACGTTTCGGTCTGTAAATAAATGTAATACGTAATTCATAAAAAATAACGGTAAAAATTGTCAATAATTTTAACCACTTAAACCTAAATACTGTATATATAAATAGCCTATCTATATATTCAAGTTAAAAATACAAATAATTTCGTTCCAAAAAATTCAAGATCTGTAATTAAGTTTATTACTGTGATATATGATTAATTCGAGCAGAAAGTCTTATAAGTTATACAGTAACATACGATCCATACCGTAATTTGTAATAAGAATTTGTCTTTAGATTATATTATTAAAACAATAAAATAATTGTAAAACAGGTTAAGTAGTTTCAAAACAGTTTATGCTTTCATAATCATAATTTTTAAACGTTTGATGTATATTTATATACAATGATAAGAGCGAATACATGTGATTTGCATTACTAGTACATGTTTTAAATCAACTCATCGTGTTAGGAATTTTGAAAGGTCTTTGATATGCGATCAAATACTGAAATTAAAATGAAATCAAAGTCACAGCCATATAATTTTATGATTTTTATTTGAAATACTTATCGATGTAATTGTGTCATTCATTCATGTTAGCTACTAATGCACTAAAAATTTAGCGTTTATTTTTCCATATAAATAAAAGTTTGCGAAATGAATATTATATATCACATTACTTTAATTTTGCAAAGTACTTTCGAAATAACATTAATGCAGTTTTATATTAAAGTGGCGTATTTTTCCGTAGTTAAACAAATTATGGATAAAACTTATTTCATGTTTTGACATATGGCATCGTCTAATTCTTCGGAAATGTCACCGAATTTATAATTTAGAACATAAGCCTGCGAAAAACTAAATTCTTATTTTAAATTTCGTTTTCTTTCCATAACTGGTGATACTATATTTAATGCGAGCGAATCTAAATTCAATTGATAAAAATGAGTTTATGGATAAAATTTGAATAAGAAAGCAAAACAAAAAAGGTTTTCCGTCATAAAACAGATTATAAACAGTTTTTCTATAAACTCAAGCGCAATATTCTCTTTACTATGTATATTATTATCAATAATATTCTGTGTGCCTTCAAAATTAATCATCGAAATCTTCGTATATGAATATTAAATCAATGCGCGCTTATTTAATATTTTATGAAAATAAACTTTTTTAAAAATAAAATTCTTCGAATACAGTTTCAATGACGCAAATGAATAAAAGTAAAATTTTATAATAAATGTCTGAAATCATAGAACAAAAATGTTTGGTATTAAATTATTCATATTCCAGATTACTTTGCGCTGGGATTTGTATTTTGCATGTAAAATTGGATATGCAGACAGAATATGATCAATAATCACAATAAGCTCACAATGTAGTTATAATACGGTGGATTCATCACATAACTATAAATCAATAAAAGAGTCAGCGCCAGATTATGAAGCGAATGGAATCTAATATTGTTGGTCTAGTTTTTTTACCTCATTTTGTTACTGCAGAAGAGAAATTTTATTTCTGCTTTTTTGTCGTAATCCATTCGTATCACCGGAGGAAATATAGAATAAGTTGCTATAATCATCATATCGAGAGAAGTGAATGGTTGGAAGTTTCCTTTTTTTCTTAAGATATATAGAATTTTTAATTTTTTTACTTCGATTCATTCTTAAGATCCATTTAAAACTTTTTAGTTAACCAGTTCTTAAGGCGTTTCTTAAGTTTGATTTTTTTTTAAAATTCATTCAGTATTAAACATACTTTTTAATGGCATACTTCTTGCATTCACCTTTATTTTTGTTGGCAACAAAATTTCAAAAATTCATTTCGCTAATACACTCTACAGACATCGACACGACACATCAACCACCCCATGTAAACCCTTAAGGTATTAAATCTGAACAATATCTCTTTACTTAACGAGCACCAGAACAAAATTTTTGCAAACAATAGGTACCAAAAAATTTCAAGTACCATCGCGTGAACACTGTTGCTATATATGCTACACTGGTGTACACATTCTTACACTTGACTGCAATAAAAGCACCCAAAATCTTAAACAGTTATACATTATTTATTCTACCGAGAATAATAAATATTCGCTTTCTTGTAGAAATCTTTGTGTTCACTTAGTTTGCTTCCCCGTACGTGAGAAGTAAAACCTTTGCAGTGTAATTCGATTTTTTTCTGTCAATCAATAGAAATGAAGTCAATAATCAATAAAACGTGTGAATAAAAAATTCACGGTTTTAATAACGGAATATTTATATTGTAAAGTATACATTCTGAATTAGTGATGATCAGGCTCAAGGTTTCAGAGGCACCGGATGGAATTCTCGCCTGAGTCTGAGCCTTCCGATTAGAACCTGGACCTCCAGCTTCAGGCTAAAATTAGAGCCGAAACCCTAACATAAGCCTGGAACTTGAGCCTGAGTCTCCGAGCCTTTATGCATATAGTTGTTATAAAAGTACGATTCTGGAGGGGGTTAGACCTCTCCAGTACAGTAACCTTCTTGCATAATTTTAATAACTACAGAAAGAGTTACTTGTCTAAACAAGCATCAATTATTTTTAGTTTTTGGCTTAGTTTTTAACTTTTGCTTTTAAAAATAATAGCACGTTTTGTAAATCTTTATACTCTTCTGATAATAATGGTATACCGATTTCAATTTTTTGTCGAATTTGTAACTGAAGAAAAATGGCGAAATTGTATAGTTTTCAAGTTATCAATACTTGATTGAGATAACGGTCCTTTAAAATATCTAATTCGCTTTTCAACACTTAAGCACGCATTTTAAATTAAATATACCGCTTTGATATTTTATTTTTAAATTTCTTTGCCTTCGATTATTCCTAGACTTGGTTTTTTGACGATTTTTCTTTTATTTGATATTGTTTTAGACTTAGAACGTTTTCGTTTGTGACCAAACGCTAACTGAGGCTGAATTTTATCTATCAAGTCTTTTAAACTTTTGATATTCCTTTTTTAATATTTGTATTACTTATTTAACAGTTTTAGATATTTGCATTGATTATAATATTTAAATATATCTTTCCGTTTCATAGATATGTTTGAACAGAAATTTCAATGTTGGAACTCCAAATCTTTTTGCAAATGTAGTAAACCAATTTGATCCTCTTTGCACAGCTAATGATTGAGATAATTTACCAGAAGCTTGACTTACAATAATTTTCATAATATCAAATGTTACATTTTTTATATTTAAGCATTGTTCACCTTATAAAGTATAAGAATAGAACACCAAGTGATTTTAATTTTAAATCATATGACTTGTATATGTTCATTTGGTCGAAAAAGAAGAATAGCTTTTGTTAGTGCTTTGTCATAGTTTATGAATTTTATCATCGATAATACAAATATTTCAGTCAATCAAGTGTTTTCGAACAGGTACAAAAATTAAAGAATTAAAAGCTAATTGAATTATTGTTTTAATCGAGTTGTTGTTTTGATATTATATGAAGCAAGTTAACATTATCTTTTCCAACTAAAGATGTTTTAATAATATAACTGCAAACATATATATGATTCATAACAGAAATATTAATGTTAGTTTTATTACTTTTTGTTGCAGCTTCAACCTTAGTTTATTCCAGATTAACACTCGCATCTTTTTAAATAGTACTGTAACAAAATAACTTATTAATTTGCTGTCTATTTTCCAGTATTCTATAACTCTGTTTTTGATTTCTATATCAACACTTCTTGTACCATCAAATCGAACAAATTATTCAGTGACTATGTTGTATTACCATAAAATTAAATTTTAGGTAATTGAAAATCTGTATAATTAATATATGATCGGTTTTTGAGTTTATGATAACTTTTCAGTAAATTTTGGACCTCAGTTATTTTTTGTTTGGAACTACTTAATTAAAATCTTTTAATTTGTTTTCACTTGAAATAAAATCTTGTTTAAATTATTTTTCGAATTAAACGTGTTCTACATCATATTCTTTAACAATTAATGAAAACTTTAGTTCTGGAACATTCTAAATTTTTGGTACAGTTATTTGAAATAAACTAACTTCACTTTTCTAATCAGTTGAATAATTTTGGCAAACTGATTAATAAAGTTAGATTCACAGTTTTTAGGATGATATTATAGCAAAATTCGATTATAGCAATAATTTTCTAATGCACAGAATTAGTAAAATTTGTAAAGTTATATCAAGTTTCGATTATGGCAAAAGATTCAAGATGCATCAACGAGTTGCCATAATCGGGGTCAGACTGTATTTCGATGACTCGTTTGCAGTTATCACGCCTTATTGGCGATTATGGAACTACCGTGTGTAATTAAGGACGCACTAACTTTTACAGTAAAATCCAATTATTTTAATTAATGATCACAATAAATGTTCAAAATGGCCACCATTTAAATCAAAGCAAAGTTTCAAATAAATATTAAAGGTTTTACTAAACGTTAATATCCCTTTCATGAAAAATTTCAATAATAAAAACGTAGAGACATGAACTAAAACTTATTTTGAACTTAGATATGAACGCTAATCATGTCAACTATCCAAACACTTGTTTTGCTAAAAGTGTTGGTTTTTACTGTAAATATTTGTGCGTCCTTAAAAGTCATACGCTATGTTTTGTTAAGTTATTGTTAAGTTAAGAAATTGTAATTTTAGCATAAAAATTATTCGTAAAAGTTGTGGATTATCACAAAAAATTTAATCAAAATATAGCGGAAGCAAAAAAAATTTATAAAATTAGAATACATTGTTAAATTTTTATGCTAACGATGTAAGTATATATTAACTTATGGTTAACTAACAGATAAAGAACTAATAATGAATATATCTGGGATAAAATCTCACGGGATTTGATGGCAAAAAATCAGTTTTTGTTTAATCAATTTCCGTGTTTGAAAAGATCAAAATAAAGTAACAAACGTTAATTAAAAACAATTTTTTAAAAAAGAATATAATCATTTGATGCGATTCGTTAATTAATGAAAAAATTTGGAAAAGTTAATTAAAGTTTTTAATTGGATTACATTATTTAACTTTAACATTGACATTCAGGGAACATATATAGTGAGATATTATATAATATCAATGCATTACTTTTTTTAATCAACTATCGCTCGCAATTCAAAACTTTTTTAGGAAAAGTATTCTTTAAAAGTGTCATATTCACCGTATTCACTATTTACTATTGGTCTATACATTTACTGTCGTTTATTAGTAAATTTAGAAACCGTTTCTGATTGCTCTTTAAACCAATTAATTTAACAAAAACTCAAAAATAAAAAATTAACGAAAATATGATGTGGGCATCAATTTATAATTTGAACAATTAATAAATGGATATTAATAAGTTTGGTAAAATAATTAATTAACTCTAAATTATCTAAACTTTATAATAATTGAAGTATAGACTAGAATTTAGGTGATTAACCAGCATCAACATTAAACTCATATCCATTCCATAATAATTGATGACTAGAAGACCATTATTGACAGCCATTTATCCTATCATAATAATTTTTGTGCACAATAATTTTTTTTGAATATAGATAATATGTGAAACATGAGAGTTTTTCGGGATCACTTTTCATAGTCCTTTAACATTCTTTATTTCGGAATATAGAATATGAATTAGTGAAAAAAACAGGCTTCTTCTAATATTAAAGTGTCTTTTATGGAAATTTATATCAGTAGCGAACGTAAAAAAATAAAAGTTCTAAATATTAAAATTATCGCTTATAATGGTGTTGATTATGAATAAGATTTAAATGGGACCACGAAGATGAGCACAACCCTTTGTATTATTGGAAACTAACTAATCGTTTTTGTATATTAGTGCAATTAATATTGCCTTCTTTGCTAAATTAAATAAAAATGTGACAAATTTTATTTTTAAATTTAACAATTACATATGCGATTTGTTATATTAATTTGATAAAAATTAATGGAGTTTCGTTCTAATTAATTAGAGTAATTATTAAGTGCAAATTAAATGTTTTTAAAAAATAATTTAGAAGATAAACAAAAACAATAAGCGACAGATTCATAGAGAGCTCACTTATATGGCAAATATATTAGTTTCTAAGCCAAGATGGCAAAATGTCCAATTCCATAATTAATATAAGAAATCAGAGATTTCCTTTATTAATATAAAACCGCGAACACACAGGCGGACGGACATTGTCATATCCATAAAATCAACTTTGTATATTCAAAGTGAAATAAAAAACTTAATGGAAATTAAGTTAGATTTGCCTAAAAAAATTTATTTGTTCTTAAAACCCGCTTTTCTATAATTAAGTCTATAATTATTTTTGTTTCTAACGTTAATTAAGTGCGTTGGTGGGCTTTAATTAAATCCTGTTATTTAGTAACGGTGAATAGTTATTTTAGACATTAGTAAACAGCGCAAACATTAATCTAAAAAATTTTGAATCATGTGTGCCGCTGCTAAACAAATAAATTATTAATTATTAATATGGCACATAACTAGACAAGCAAACGCACAGATGGTGCTAACAATGTAAGCTACTGTAACGCTTCAGCTCAATTTTTAATGTCTCACGAAGGCTTAATCAATAGTTTAGTTTTTAAGTCAGCTAAACTAGCAAATAGCTTAATATATTCATTGGAGCGTACTATTAAATTATTAAGCTCAATATTATTGAAAATTAGTAAATTTTCTCATGTTTTTGAAATGGTTTAATCATAATTTTTATTTGATTTTTGCAGTTTAATTGAATATTTATATTCTTTTCGACATCTTTTGGCACTGATGAATCATCAGTGATGAATATCATAAAAAATTAATTGTTATTAATAACTAAATAATTTTTATTCAAACTATAAAATGAATTGTAAATGGAACTCTTTAAAGCACGTCAAATATTAATTGTATAAAATTGTAGTCATGTTACCAGAGATGTGATATATTTATTGATTTGGAGGTTAAACGCGTTTTAAATTTTTGGTAGTTATCAAAACTAGGTTAAACTCGGTTGTAATTTATACTTGTAAACAATATTATACTTTCAAACAATTAATTTTTCCTTTTAATATTTCCTCTGTTGACCAAGAAACATCTTAAAAATTGTTTTTATTATGCCTGACTGAGATTTAAGCATTTGTATACCAAAATTTACATATTCAAAAAATAATTACTTAATAAAAAATTATCTTTAAAAATTTACTTTAAAAATTAATATTTTACGGTTTTAAGTTTAAATAAAACATTTGGGAACAATAACTCTCATTACTAGTAAACTGGTTCTTATAACAAATTAAATAGTAGCAATTCTTAAGAAGCAAATTGTCGCACATTAATATACATATTTTAACACCAATATTAGCTTGAAAAAAATTACGCTGAAAACTATTAATTTTACGTTAATTGGCTAATGGTATGTGTGACTTCTTAATTTTATTTTCAGCGCAATAATTAGCACCACTGTAACGAAATTAGTGTTATGCAATAAAGAGGAAAAAACTGAAGATTAACAGATTAAGCGAAAAGCTATTTATTTTAACTAAAAGTTTGTTTAATTAAAACCAGGCATGCATTTTTACCATAATAAATAGATTTATCGCTGGATAGGAATCAAGAACGGAATTTCTTTTTAATTTTCATTTCTATTATTTTTTTATTTTACGCGTTTCTTAAAACAAGTTTTTCCATTTGCTTACGATTTACGTTAGAATCTAGTCGACATTAGATATTTTTTTAGAAAGTTTTTTTATTTTTTTATTAAAAAATGTGTTTAATTAATCGAAACCTTCGTTGATTTGACTGAAATAAACAATTAGTGAAATTAATGCGTTGAAACAGATTTTTTTCTAACACAAAAATAAACATCGGAAAATCAAATTGATGAGCTTATCTGACAGATTTGACAGCAAATAAAAAGATACAAAAAGTTTTAAAAATGTTTCAAAAATATGGTTACTGCCAAAAATGATTTCATTATTGAGAAAAAAGAAAAATTACGCGCAAACACTTTTCATCGGAACTGACAGTTTTGTTTGAATATTCATTTTTTTCGCTACAATATAAATATTTATTACTTTTTAAACTACGTCATTATTCATTTAATGTCATATGGAAAGTTTAATTTGATTTAAAAGGTGTTCGCAAAAAAACTTTTCCAATTTAATATTATAATCTACGAAACAATTTTATGTAAATTATTTATAGCTTTTGTTGATATTTATATTTAGATGATTGATCACCACTATTATTGAAGGAATTGTTTTTTATTAATAGAATTAGAGTTTATTAACTTTTATTTGCAATTACTTAGCGATTATAATGGATGGAAATAGCGGTGTAAGCGTGTTACGGTGTAGATGATAATATTAGTAAATTATTTACATCATAAGGATGTTCCAAATTATGGTTATAATGGATTATAAATTTGAAAATATCTACCTAAAAAATTTGGATTTAAGTATTGGAAAAATCCTTGAAGAATTAGATACATTAAAATTTATCACTTAATTTTAACGAGATATAATAGACGCTTCAATTATTCTAGAATTAAATAATTATTTTGAAAAATTCTAAAATTTAATTTGATACTAAGGTAAAAAATCAATTTTAAATCCTATTTAAAAATTTATAGATAAAGAGAGCATTTGCCCACATTATTGGAATACACTGGCTTTATAAATATAAAGGAAAACAATATCATATTGCTTGCATGAACAACAATATAAATTTTGTACTGTATATTGTATTTCTTAATGTTTATATGGCCTGCTGTAGCATTAATCAAATTATTTTTATATTAAAAAGGTTTCTTGACCCATCATCGAAAAAAACAGATGTTATTTAATGAAACATTACACCAAAATGAAATAAAAGTGCGTTGTTTTGACTGGCTATTCTGCCATTTCAAACGTTTATAAGTAATTGAGTTTAGTTAGTTCATCAAATTAAAAATACATTTAATCTTTTCCGAATAAATAATGATAAAATGGGCTATTTTTTATTTTCTATTAATAATATACCGGTATATAAAATAGTTGTATCGTGTTGTTTCATTTCTTTCAGGCAATTTCCATTTTAGAACATTTTACGTTATATGTCAAACTTATTTTACCATACGAACGCAATAGTTTTAAGTTTTTCTAAAAATTATTTTTTTTGTAAACTTGCATTCGAACAAAAAAAAATGAGTGACTTATATATCATTAAATATGACAGTGTTTGATTCGAATAGAAGTTTTGGATATTAGTAAAAAAGAGTTTAAGATAGGCCTTAAATGTGTTAAAAACTAGGGATGAGTTCAATAATAATAAATCATTTTCGGTGATAAAACATTTTCAGCCATCAATGGCATACGTCATCAATCAAAAGGGACAAAAAAATCCACTCTGGCTATCACTCGGCAAAAAAAAGTGCTTTTCTGGTTCAAAAAGTTTTGTTATGTCAGAATTCTTTTATATTCTACACACAGAGTTATTGACCGAATTTTAATTGTTGTTCGAATATGTTTTTTTCGCCACAAACCAAATAAACAAAAATAGAGTGACAATTCAGCTAAATTTTCGGTTATGTTTTAACAACTTAAAGCCAAATGATAATAATCAATGAATTTAATTATAAATAAATATCGATAATTATCTGCGTAAAACTTAATTATAAATAAATATTTCGCTAAAACAGATAAACCATTCGCGCTAAACTATTTGCGCTAAACTATTTGCGAATAATAAATAACATTTTCAATAATTATTTTGGCATAAATTTGTGTAAACAAAATAACGGGTACAGAATAAAAAAAATATAAAGAATAAAAAAACCGTTGCAAAAGTTTTGAAATTTAAAATGCAGAACCAAAAAAAAATAACATTGGAAGGGAAAAAAATGTTCCCGATAGTTATATGGCTATAAGTTATTTTTTAATATCCAGTTAAGAGTGGCGCGCAACAAACTATGTGTTGATTCAGCTAAAAAAAGTTTTCCATGCCATAAGATAAAATTTTAATATGTTGTAAAACAAATGAAATACTGAAAGCGAAATATGCATTTTAAAAATCAATATTTACAATCTCGGAGAAGAACCTTCTACTGATACCATTATCTAAACTTCAGTGAATATAGAATTTTATTCAAACTAGACTGGAGAGCGAATTTATGAAAATATGTTTGAATTTTTTTGTTGCGCTTGATTTATATGCGAGATTAGGCGAAAAATTTAAATGTCACAGTCATACAGTATAGTTAGGAATTTGTTATTTTCCTGTTGTCATCGGAATAGTTTTCGCTTACATTACTTTATTTCTAGTAGTCTAGTATCCTCGAAATTACTTTATATATCAGTTACAGCAACGCTTTAGACGAAGTATATTTACAAAATTGAATAAAATGTCAAATTTACACTTTACATTAGTTATGTTAGAATGAACTCTAAAACAAAAATAAATAATAATCACTATCACTTAGAGGAAAAAAAAGTCAAACCATAGTTTTGTTCGAGTATTCTCTCTCTCTCTCTCTCTCTCTCTCTCTCTCTCTCTCTCTCTCTCTCTCTCTCTCGCATGTAGAGTGGAGATCAACAATTTTAACCTTGGCATGTCTCGCGAACACATAAAACAGACTAAGATTACTTTTCCAAGTGAAGTAACAAAGTTGTAATGCGATAATAACTAAATGTGTTAAATCGTATTCTCGCTCATCGTTAATAGTTTCGCAATATTAGGGCATTCGTTTAATGGCTACTCATAAGTGGATAATATAATTTCTAAAGAATTAGAGTTACAGCGCACCAAATGCTGACACTCTTGTGTATAGACTGATGTGATCCAATAAAATTAATTTTCCAGAAAATTCGAATTCAAATTTTCTTAATACAGTGTAAGCGAAAGAATTAACATTTAGCCTAATTTATAAGGAACATAAAAAATTTTTTTGGTAATAAAACAAATAGAAAAACAGGCATTAATTTGAAAATAAATTCTCGTAAAAAAATGTTTTACATTGTTATTCTTTGTTCGGTTGCATAACCGGCCAAATAAATAAATTTATAAATGCATATTCGCATAAAAAATTAAAATGTTAAAAGAAGTTTTCGAATAATTTTATTTCATAGTGAATTTAAATAGGAAAATATGACGCAAATTTTGGGCTCAAACTCATAGATATTTGGCGAATTTTTTAAATTCCACACTAATATCCTCATAAAAGTCAACGAATTGCGTATATTATCCGTTCGCCAATAACAGGCGAACTATCGTTAATAGAGTTAACGATATTTAATAAATGAAAAATGTTAATCTTTATATGAAAATACCATATTGTTTCGTAAAATTAAAACTACCGTATATATTGAAAAAATAAAAATCGATTTATACATAGCTAATAAAGAAAAATAGATTAAAGTACAGAAATTTGAATTTTTGTTTGAAAAGAAAAGTCAAATAAATAAGAAAATGATTTTTTTCGGTGCTTATTATTACGTGAAAAGCTTTCGTACGATATAAATGCTTAAAAGTTAGAAAATAAAGCTATTCAAAAATAAGAGACTAAACCTAAGGTTCACAAATAAAACCTGTGCTTACTTTTTAAGTCGGAAAGAAACTAATGCACAACTTCTAGACGCTTTTTAACGATTGAATAAAAGAGATGAATAAGAGATGCGACACAAACACACACACACAGTAAAAAATTTGAATTTTTATGCGAATTTATTTCAATACAAATAAAAAAAGCAGTATCCGAAACTCGCGACGAACTTTATAAGCGTGTTATCGAATAAAAGTAGTAGAAATGAAATATATATAGATATAAAAAATTTGTTTCACATAATATTACATCGCGACAAAAATATTATGAAGAAGAAGACGAAAAAAATTGGGTGCAAATATGAAAGAAAATAAATTTTCGGGGAAAAAGTTGTATTTCAATGCGACGCGATATTGCTTTAATACAACTTTATATATATATATATATATATATATAAATATTTGAAATTTAATAAACACTGTATCACGCAAACAACAATAGCTAGAAATATGTCTAACTTTAAAACTAGACTTTGTGTCTATAAAAAAATAGTGCGTATATAAAGCACTGTATTTAGAAGAAGAAAAATATCTTTCTTTCAAAAGCATATCTTTGAAGTTAAGGCCATTTTTTATAGTTATTCAAGAGTTCTTATAAAGTATATATATTACGACACTTTTAAGCTTTTTAGTGCTTTTAAATTGATTTTGTGAATGCTATACAGTAGACTAGTAAATCTATAGCAATTTCGGAACCCGACCCGACCCGTACCCGACATGTTTGAACCCGACCCGACCCGTGCCCGAGACTGTTGAACCCGACCCGACCCGACCCGATCTGATAATCTAACTTAAGAAAATGTCAATAATTTTTTGTCAAAAAAATCCCACATAAAATATATATTTTAGTAGTTTTACAACTAATATTTGTTATTTAGTATAAATAAAGTTGTATTTTTAAAAA
>JAQIXJ010001679.1:0-19317 GCA_034700185.1 Phthiracarus laevigatus | reverse complement strand
AAACTAATATATTTGTGTCATAAGAAAGCATATACCGATTAAAAGTGAGCTCTCTATGAATGTGTCGTTCTTGTTTTTGTATAAGCCCGGGCCTATCTTCGTAAAATTCGGGGTAGTTTGTAAAATTCTTGTGTTTATACAACAAAAATAAACAAAACTTAATAGCTGTTACTTAGGTTCGTTTTTATAATGTTTTTGAGGTTTTAATCATATTATATTATAAATAGATGATCTCTCTCTCTCTCTCTCTCTCTCTCTCTCTCTCTGCGTCACGTTCTCCTACAATACATTTCTAAACTACTTTTATTTTATTAACTAACAATACCTAAAAATTATTTAGCACAAGAAATAAGTATTATATTCAACAATATATAAAAGGTAAAATAAACAATATGAAACAATATAACAGTTACAGGTATAACGGGTTAATGAGAATAAAGGTTATTTATAAATCGGAAAATAAATAGTGCGGTCAACGCGCGTAGCAAAGTGGGTATTTCTAGTAACTATAGAAAACAATGTATTAAAATCGACAATCAATTTTTATAAGATTTTTCTGCTAAACTTTGAGAACTATTAAAAATTAAACGTTATATTTAAAAATATTAATATTAATTTGAAAGCATAAACTTTCGCTTATATTAATGTAATTTTTCAATTATCGAAAATTAGTTAAAAGCTTAATTTAATCAACTCTATATAGAATCAAAATATGTTTAATTGAGTTAATTGATTTTTAATATATAAAATAATATTTTAAATAAAATTTAAATAAAAATTTAACTGCAAAGATAGATTAATAAGCTTCGATAATAAGCTAATGTTACGATTAATCACTATTTTAAAAATGGCTTTAAAAATCCAGCTTTAATTACAAGATAACATTAATTACTGGTGTCTAATACAATGAATTTAATTTAAAAGACCAAATTTAATGTGCAAATTACTAATACTTAACATTTTGCTATTCTTATCAGTTTTCCCTTATCATACATTGTTTAAAATTCAAAATTTTTAAATGCACGAACGTGTTTTATTTTTGTTCAATTCTGTTATTGAAAATAAATAAATTGATACTAAAAAGTGATACGGCATAAATTAAAATGCATATATAAATAGGTTAGTTATTATACAAATTTAATCGTTATATGTTAGGCCACAACATAACGATTAAAGTAGAGATGCAAGTTTAGGCGGCCTAACCTTAGCCTTAGGCTCAGCTTACAGCCTAAGCCAATGTTTTTTCGTAGGCTTTGGGTGCAGCCTATAGCCTAAGCCTACAATATTCAAAGGAGCCTATGCCTACAGCCTCTAACAAAAATAGGCGCATTAACCTCTAGGCTCTTACTTACTGACGTAACTCTTATTATTAAAAGTAATCTAATAGAGAAAAGCATAATAATTTTATGTTTCAAGTATTGCACGTCTTTTTGAAATATTCATTTAAAAATTATTTTTTATATCGAGCCTACAGCCTAAACCTAAGATTATAAAAAAAAGGCTGGCCTAATCCTAAGCCTATAAAATATTTTACCGCCTAAGCCTACAGCCTACGACATATTATAACCTGTCAGCCTAGAGCCTACCGATTAACCTTAGGCTCAGCTTAAATTTACATCTCTAGATTAAAGTACAAAATCTGCTCCAAACAAATTTAAACTAAAAACGTTTATAAGGCTACAGTAAATGACAATTTCATGAAGACATAAAACATAACTTTTATTATCTCTATAAACTTTTAATGCGCTCATAAATAGACAATTCAGTACCAGATTCCACAAATATTCAGTTCTGGAAAAGGAATGAATTTTAAATTCAGGACTATTTAGGAAAATTTTTCTTATCAATCTTCTAAATATTATTATGTTTATTCACATAATTTATTTCTAAAATATTTTTATATGTGAAATTAACAGTAAATGATAAAAGCGTTGCAAAAGCTGATTAGAATGCAAATTAACATTTCCTTAAAATATATTAACAGTAAGTTAAGCGTCTATTACAGGTAATAATATGGCTGTATTATCTATTATTAATTTATTTGTATATTTTGTAGGAAACTAAAAATTGGTGATATTCATACTTTTGAGGACATATAAATAAAATTCTGGATTTTCAGGAACAAAAAATGAGTCTCAAATGGATAGTTTTGATGATAGTTTTCCTACATATAGTCTATATATCATTTTTTTATCACAACTGAGTTCAATAAGAAAAAGGATTTTCTGGAATTCTGCAAATCTACTCATAAAAATAGGTCTAAAATAATATAATTGGCCAGACATGTCTAAAATAAGCTATAATTACGGTTTACTTCCAAACGAACTGTGAAAACATAACTAGAGCTTGACATACAGTAAGACATAATTACGTGTAGAATTAAAGTGTAACGGAAGCTAATCTTTCATTAATCGTCGTAAAGTTTTACGGCTCAAATCTTATTTCTGGCTCAAAACAGGATTAATTATTACGAGATTTGTTTTTAGTTGGAAAATGTTTACAATTTCTTCAAAATTGTAGCGTTAATAGATATTTAATATTGAGAATTTCATTGAATTAAAAGCGCTCAATCAAAACACCTTCAATAGTGTTATTTACCCTTTTCTGATAAGCGAATTAATAAAAGCGATAAAAACTCACGTTTAAAGGAAGCGCAAAGTATGTATCAAAACACGCCAATAACACCAATAAAGCGGTGAGAAAATAATAAATGGCAGCCACACGTAAATTTGGCGATAATGCGATTGAGATAATATTAATGATTGACGTAAACGTTCCGCTAATGTTAGAACCGAGAACAACGGCGTTCGAGTATTTCATGGGCAGTTTAGCGGCCAAACCATACACAGAATTTTGGTAAACGCCGTTCGCTATGTTGAGGATCACTACAGTAAGCATAGTTAGGTAGAAGAACTGTCCCGGCCATGAAGACGAGTCGATCATAGCTAAGATAATGGTTGTTATAAATATAACCGCTTCCACGACGATAGCGACTGTGATACGCAATGTCAAGTTCCCACCACTGAGATATCATTCATAAGTGAGAACATAAATCATAGCTTAAATACGCTTATCAGTGAGTTTTTTAGAATTTATTTATTTTTAATAAGTATGTAAGTTATAAGTTCAAACCCGAATTGGAAAAAGAGGTTCAAAGCGTTGAACGCTATATTAGGCACTTGTGCCGCAAGTCCTACATATGATAAGAAGTAGTTTCGGTACGCAATCACCGAAATATCACCAGAATCATCGATTACTGTGGTTGAGTTATGCGTGTGATTTGTATGACTAGTATTCACACTAAGTTTGTATTCTGTGAAATACTAATCATCGAATAAATCAATAAATTAATTGAACCAATAATATATACTGTATGGTAATGAATGAATGAATGGATACCTTTTCGGCATTAATAAACATATTCCATGGCATTAACGTTCCGATGCCGTGAATGATTAAAATAAATAATACAATATTGTATCTGTAATTGAATGATATATGATGGAAATGACACCGAAATAATCCAATATATACCTGTCTTTAGGCGGCGGTCGACTATCGATGCTATGATTCAGTTCAACACTTCTATATTTCTTAATATCATTCTCTTTCTGCTGATTATGATCGTTAGCGGAGTTAAGAAATCTGATCACTTCTCGCCTCTTATGGTTAGAATTGTCTAAAAATGTTTGCTTCTCTTCCTCGCCATCATCTTTGGCCACATTATCGTCGTCTGAGTAGATATTAGGTTCGGTAACAGTCATTTTGCGATCTTATATAAAACCGTAGTGTTATATATCATTAAAACAGAATTTAAAAATAGCAAAAATAAAACGTTTCACGCGTTATGTATGCGTTAAGCATACATACTATTAGAGCAAACTCTAACACCACTCACACTCAAACCACACACTCACTCACACTCATTCAACGCACTCTTCTGGTAAACATTTCATCTAATATTTTTGTATTTTGGTCCAACTCTACAGTTATAGTGCAGCGTGTGCTCACATGTGCTTTTCAGTATACGTAGTATGAGAAACAAAACATTTAAACCATTAAGTTTTTCGCATGTTTTATCGCTTTTTAAACAAAATTCATTTGTTTATTGTTTATGATTATAAAACTATTAGTTGCGTAATAAGTCATAACATTTTAGACATTTATTTATTGACATAATGATTATATAACATTAGTCTAGTATTTTCATTCATACATTTTCTTTTAATAATGTTTTATATATTTCTTTGAATACAATCCCTTTTGAATTGCAGACAATTTAGTATTAATGATGATGTCACGCAATTCTCATGATTTTATTGCAATAAACTTATAATTTGTAGTCGATTAGCATTTAAGCAACACGTGGTTTAAAAGCTTTTTATCTAAAACTTGTAAATATTTCGTATATCAAAAAAAATTGTTTAATATATTAGCGTTTATATTATAAGTTATCTATATGTAAATACTTAATTAATTTTCATAATTGTTAATAATTATTTAATAGCAATACTTAACCAATTATTATTTATTTAAATTATTGTTTTGAAATATTAATTTACAATTCGAAGCATTTGTATAAAAAAAGCAAATAAATAAATAAAAAGGTAAGAAATTTATATTGTCTACAAATATAAACATTTCAAATAAAATCTTTGTTTTACTTGAAAATTAAAGCATTATTAAGTACAATGAATCAATGCTAATGTTTTGTTTTAATTGCTTTATCTGTATATAGTGTGGGTTATGTCAGTTAAAGTAAAGTTTACTAAGTATACTGACTCGTGAGGTAATAGCAACAAGTAGTATGTAATGTATTGTAAATTTACGTTTGCCATCATTTTCGTTATAACCTTACCGATTCTACATTTTTTCTAACAGATATGCTTAACCCTCTGCAGGGAATTTCATAATTCCACAGCAATTTCAAGACCCCACAAATTTTTCTATCGGGTTTTTCAAAATCTTAAGATTTAAATGAATTTTAGTTAAATAGTAGATATCTAAATGTTTCTCTCGAAAACTATATTTGAATCAGCGAAATAACCATATTTGGTAAAAATATTTACAATAAATATGACGAATATAATCAAACCATTCGAATCTATTCCTGGACCAAAACTTTATAAATTTATTACAAACAAGTGGAGGTATTTTCCAATTATTGGTTCGTAAATTTTTTTAAAATCTAAAAAACTTTTTATAACTAATAAGACAATTTTAAAAATAGGGGAATACAATATTTATCGATCGGACACAAATGGTGAATATAATTTGCGAAAGTATGGGAAATTAGTTCGAGAGGAGATTCAACCAAACCACACGATTCTTCACGTTTTTGATCCAAAAGACATAGAGTCGGTGTTTCGTCAAGAAGGCAAATACCCATACCGTCGAAGTCACAGAGCGCTACTTAAATATCGAAGTGAACGTCCACAACAATACAACTCTGGCGGCTTATTCCCTGAAAATGGGGAAGAATGGTATCGTCTCCGGAAAACATTTCAGCAGACATTACTTAATCAATATAATGTTAATAAATATATAATTGATTTTCAAAACGTCACCCAAGATTTAGTTAGTCTAATAAGTAAAACTCGAGATAATAAATACGAAATGGTTGATTTTGAGCGCGATTTATATAAATGGGCGCTAGAAAATACTGGTTTAATGGCTTTGGATACTCGTCTCGGATGTCTTAATTTTCATTTGTCGCATGACTCTGTTGCGATGAAATTAATCAAAGCCGGTCACGACACTCACGAAGCGGTTATGAAAACGGAGTTAAATAATAAATGGGAAAAATCTGTTACAAGTGATTATAAATTATTGGTGTGCGGTCAAGATATTATGGCTAATGCTGTCAATGATTTTTTAGAAATCAAAATCAACAAATTAAAGCATGAAAATGATGACACATTATTATCTAATTTTCTGCTCTCTAAACATATCGACCGTAAAGATCTATTTGCTTTAATTATAGATCTATTATTGGCTGGTATTGACACCACTGCTTTTACCAGTGGTTTCGCATTATATTTTTTATCGCGTAACATGCGATGCCAGCAAATATTGCGCGACGAAATTCGAAGCATACTTAAATCTAAATCCGAGCCACTTTGTTGGGAAAAGTTGTCGCAAATGTCTTATCTTAAAGCGTGCGTTAAGGAAACAATGAGATTAAGACCCGTTTCGTTCGGTGTTGGAAGATTAACCACACAGGATATTATAATTAGTGATTATAAGGTACCAAAAGGAACTATGATTATCACTCAGAATCAGACGTCATGTCGACAGAGTGAATACTTCACTGATGCCGATTCATTTGTTCCCGAAAGATGGCTGAAGGGTAAACATGACATTAACAAACCATCGCCTTTTTTGGTTTTGCCATTTGGTTATGGACCGCGAATGTGTATCGGACGTAGATTTTCTGAAACACAAATCTATATACTTTTGGCCACATTATTGCAACATTTTCGAGTTGAATATCACTACCAGGATATTGGCATTAAAACACGGCTCATTAACTTTCCCAATAAACCCATGAAATTTAGATTTGTCTCGTTATAAAAATATAAATTAATTTTTTTCTAATCGCACAAACTATATGACTGCCATATCCAGATATTTTTGGTTATTTGATGGCGCTTTAATTTTTTATGCGCCGATGATTTAGCTTTTTAACCTCATTGTCCCATTTAACGACAGCAGCTGATGGATAAGCGGTATTGCTCTTGACTATAGTTAATGGTTAAGTGTAATACTTTATAAGTTTTTTAATAAAATAAATACGTTATAAAATTAATTAGATTAATTAGACTGTTATAAAAATTAAAGCAAGATTTAAGCTTTTACAGTATTTAATTAATAACAACAAAAATTCATTCCAGGGTTGCTAAAAATAATTTAAATATTTAATACTAAAGCTTCAAAATTATATATAAAATTACGGCTCTAAATTGTTTTCATAATTCACTAAAATAGCATTTAATTTTAAAAGAATTTAACATAATAGTAAATGTGTAATCAAAATTTTTTAACATTGGAATTTTATTGCTATAAAACAGAGACAGATAGATCTTTAGTAAACTCTTAATTAACAATAACGACACAACATTCATAGAGAGCTCACTTTTTCATAGGTTTATGCTTACGAATGTCACAAATATATTAGTTTTAAAGTCAAGATGGTAAAACTCTAAGTCCCTTTATTAATATAAGAAATATGTGAAATCCTTAAGAAATATAAGACCGATAGAGGGACAGACAGACATTGTCACTTCTATAAGCTCGAATTTTGACTTTAAAGTGGGCTGGAAATTTAAATTATTTTAAATATATCAAAATAATTTGAAAGTTTTTTAGATTCAAACAATACAAATGTACATTCAAACGATAATTTTTTCGGATTAAGAAAAAATTTATTGATAAATTAGCAAAATAGCATTTATAACATTTATCATAAAAAATAGCACTTATAATAATAAAATAGCACTCACACATTAACTGAAACGGCCCCATACGATGTGACACGAGTTTATATAACAATCATATGCTTCTAACTTATAAAATATGTATTAAATGCTATTGAGCTCTATTAATTACTTTAAATAAATTTATTGATAATCTATTTAAAAATCTTTTTCACTCAATATTTAATTTATATATTATAAGGATTATTTGATCAATTACAAACGTTTAAAGAGTTCAAAATTTAATATCTATAAAAAAATTTGAACTCATGTCTTGTAATTTTTCAAATATAATCTAACAAAACATGCGATAATCACTCATATTGTTGACATACAATAATTGGGAGATAGAAATTTTAAAGGGCATTAAGTTAAAGATGTTTTTAAAATATTTTGGTAAATGATGTACCAAAGCATTTGTACAAATAACAGATTAAAATAAAATCGTTTATTGCGCTCAAATTTGTTATAAAATTTCAAAGTATCGTAAATGTTAAAAACTACCTCAAAACGCATAAACAAAGCTATTAAACCGATTTTTTTATAATAGTGAATACTCTATAATCTGTTTGCTTAATTTATATAACTGTAATTTAACATACAAGCAATGAAATTGTTTGCATAAAGTATATACAGTATTACGAACCTTTGATCTTGACTGAAGATGGTTATGGGTTGGTTAGCCCGTTGTAAAACCGACTTGTTTCATATTGGTTCAGTTCAATTCGATTCATTTTAATAGCCCTCGGTTCGGTCTGGGTTAAATAAACTTCTTATTCAAAACCCTAGTTGAAACCGAAACCCGATAAACAATTTTTAAATTGTAATTTAAAGAAATCTAACAGTTTTTTAACTACCGTACATTAGGCATAAAATAATAAATCTTGCAGATTTAAACATGAAAAATTTTAATACAAGAATATATATATACAAACTTGAATTTTAATAAATACTAAAATAAATTAATATTATAAAGTATTTTGAAGTTAGGTTTTTGGTTTAATTAACGTGTTTTCGGGTTTAACTAATTTAACCTATAATATCGGTTTTCTGGTTGTCGAAATACTACCCAAACATCTTTAATTTTTTTACGTGTCGAACACATCATTCACGCAGAACTCCAAAACTATATTAAAGTTAACATAGACAAATGGCCCCATTAATTATTTAATATTAATAAATAAAAATACTAAAACTAATACTAATATTTCGACTACTTAAATATGCCTAACTTATACAAACTGTTTCTTAAATAGTATAAAATGATTAAAGTCTATTATTGATTCATAAAATAATAATAAAGTTTAATAATTCTGACATATATGACATTCGATTAAAATTTCAAATATTTGATGTAAATTACTAAGTTTATTGTGTGAGAACTGAGATACTACTGTACTCTAACAGTATGATATTGCTCTCGTTCTCACTTATTATATTATCTTATTACAAAAATCATTATTACTGTACTATACAGAAAATTTTTCTTTAATTTTTAATTTAATTATGATTGTTAGAAATTTTTACAATTTTTGTTTAAGAAGTTTTCATATGTAAAATAGTAAAATTCAATAAATTTAAGTATATGTATATATAATAGTGTAGAAGATAAAAAAAATTGTAAAAAAGACTGATTTGGGAAAATATGAATGCATTGTTGCTCTTGAAAAGTTCAGCTGTCGTTTAATGCAAATTGAATACAAATGCAAAGTTGATTTTAGGCAATAATGCAGCAAAATGTTTAGCACAGACACGAGTCGCTCATTATTGCTATTATAAAAGTTTTAACATGAGGTAAGTCTTGTTGAACTAAAAAAATATATAAAGTCTAGTGTAGTCACCAAAAAAACTTTGTCAATCAAATAATAGTAGTCGATAGAGTTCATCGGACTGTGAATTACATGTCAATTGATAGAATTGAATCTCTATTTATGGGATTATTGGGCGCTTTACTTTACTTTATTCACTTGAAATTGTGTTTTGATGCATTCATTTGGGACTTGGAGTGAGTCGTGAGGCACATGCACTTGAGGCACTTCACTATTGATGGCATGATGGACATAACACACCCTGAATTTGCCATTGAAGACAATGAGACAACAGGCAACTGCAATGGACAGTAATATTGTAGTGTACGAGTGTAGTGTACGTGTACGCAAATTTACTACTAAATCTATAGTTGAGTAAAAGTAAAGTAATGCACAAAGAGTAACACTAGCGATATAAAAAGTCGGACCACCTCTGGTGTCGTACCAAATGTAAAGCTATCCATAATACCAAAGAGAACTGGTATTTTACTCTATTGTCACAAAATCAGCCTCAATTTACTTGAGGCCCATACCTTTCGTTTCGTACATTTCGTGCATAAGTACGTTTCGTGACTTGAATCGAGTGGTGGTGTTTGCTTTGAAAAGTTTAAAATTTTTTTAACAAAATGAAAGCACTTTTCGCGCTTGCGATGATGATGATTGCGTTGCGTCGCACCGCTGTTATCTGTTGCTCGTATTTTACCAGATATTGGTCTACCATTTCTGTTAAATCCGACGAACCAATCAGGATTGTATAACGACATGAATTTAATATATCTCAAATGAGGAACTTCTTTGAACAGACAACCGACCGAATTGTCCGCGTTATACTGCAATATAACAAAAACAAAATAAGAACTTGATTTTTAAAGTTTTTGCTTTCACGCTAAATCATGTATAAAGATATTCGCTTTTCGCAATAAAGTATTTGTTAAAATAATTTATGGCTTGTGTACTGTACAGAGTCGTCGGTTTAACTTTACCGAAAGTGAATTAGTTAAATACTTAAGATCAAGTTAATCCTTTTATATGTTTAAGACATATGATTTATTGGACGCCACTCTTGACTGCGCTTTGACGCGCGTTATCACTGAAACAAACCACAAAACCATGGAATACCATAAAGCAATGAACTAAACACGAACCAAAAATTTTTCCTAACAGATTCATATCTATAGAAAACCAAACGTCTAACACTAAAAGCCACCGTTTTGTCAATTCTCGAGAAACCATAAACAATTTATTATTGCAACGATGGCATTATTAAAACTCACTTTAAACAATAATTTGTATCATCCGAAGATAATAATAATTAATAGCAAACGTGTGTTAATAATAAATTATGATTATTATTTGCTATTGTTCACTGTATTAAATCGCTTATAATACCATAAAAGTTTCTAATCGCAAATTTAATAACGATTTACTATATATTATGTATTTTTTAAAATAAATTTTCTATTTTTTAGTTGGATAAGTGATTTAAAATGATCTGTGTTTTCCCTAATTGATAAAGAAAATTTTTAATTTTTTAACTTTGATAAGTTTTCTTAAAAAAATTTTTAAAAAATTAGTGGTTTATTTATATTGGTTTTTAAGATTAAATGAAATATAAACTTAGCGTAAAAGTTTGATAACGAAAAAATTCACTTATGAATAAAAATAGTATAACTTTTACTCATTTAAAATTGAAATTGAGTGTGATGTAACTTAATTCAAAATGCAAATCAACTTTTATTTTTATTTTTCTCGGATATGATTTATATGTGAATTAAATCACTAAATAGAGATAATTAAAACTGATAAACAACGCAAAGAAAAAGAAAAAATTCAATAATTAGTGAATAGCCATGTGATTCGTCACCGAATCCTGATTTCTCGTTTTAGCGAGAAGGACGAGGAAGTATAAAATACTAGTCAGAAGCAGTTTCAGCCTCACAATAACAACAAATTAAAAATCGCATATAATACTAACCCTGAAAAAAATCTTCATAATAATTTTAGTGCGTGGGTGACAGTGATATAAATATTTTACCCCAAATTAATACTGCAAAAAAATAACAATAGCAATTTTATGCCATTATTAGGTATTGCATTTATTTTTTCGGGTTTTCCTCATATTTACAGTTAGAAATAGACAACGATATTATTTATGACTCTATTCACCGTAAATCGCATTAATTTTTATTTATTTTTCACCTATTACGCTAAATGTGTTTCCCATTATGAAACAAAGCTCTATTAAAACAAAACAAATTTTTAGGCAAATTTTTTAAGGCAAAAAATATTTTTTATTCTTGGAATTTTTGCGAATAAAAATTCTTTTGCTGTAATTGCTTAACCATGGAAATCAGGTAATAGAGTAGTGATAAAAGCAATACAGTATTACAGTGTGTAGCGCTGCCGTTACAGTATATTATTATGATTATGTTATTAGCAGTAGTATTGTTATGTGATTACGTATTATAGAGTTAAGCGTAGCAGAAATTGTTTTTAATGCGGAATACCACAACTGCAACAAAAAAAAAGATTTGCGTGATAAAAATGATTTTCTGCTTTCAAAGACGAGTTACGATTCATTTTTGTAAATAGTCATAACAGTATTATTCTCGATGAAAGTGCGGTTTGCATCAACTATTCCAATAGAGGAAACAACCAAATCTGACAAAATTTAATTGAGAGTTAACTGTAGCGCAAACAAGGGAAAACAAAAAAAGATCAAACATTATGTTAGAATAAAAAATCTTTTATCCTTTAATGATCAATAATATTATACAGTTAAACATCTAATTTGTGTCAAAGAAAAATCACAATTAATGCTTAGTGAGGGACAAACTAAACAAATAGAGTTATTACATGTATTGATCATTCATAAGCAATAATAATGGTCTCTAAAACAACATAAAATATAGTACGCCAATGCTGAAGCCCACCCGTGCCTACAGAAGCATATTATAATATTAATGATTAAGATTAGTGGTACACAACAAAAAATTATATTTAAAACGGTTGATTCATAGCTATAATTTTGGCCTCACTATGAGATATGTTGAAAATGGCTAATATTTGCAAATTATTCTCTCGCACAGCCGACGATATGATGGAATAGCAGTGATTTTTTAAATAATAGCCAAATTACACGCGAGAGGAGGCAAAGTCCGCAGACATTTAAATTGTTTTGCATTTGCCTTCAGAACTCAAAAACTCGAAAAGGTTTCCGATTAGGACTGCGATTGCCTCTAGATTTTTGTTTTTTCTTCCTCTTCTTTTTTCTACTTCTTGTTTGGAATCCACTTTTAGCTCTCATTCCCTCTCATTTATTATGTTTAAAAGTTAAATACAATGTTAGCTTTTCTTTAGAAATATTTAGAGAGAGATATATTCAGACTCTGTTCCCATTTGGCTGAAAAAAAGTTTTCTGTTTGAGCGCAACTCTAATACATGTCAGACGGCAACTAATTATTAACTTTTAAAATTAGACAAAATAGTAAAATCAGCCAAATAGTAGATAATAATAGTGGAGAGGTTTCTGTAAGTACGCGTTAAAATAGGCAAAAAGCAAAAATCTCTCGATATCATACTAAATATGTTAGGAAAGACCGCAAGACTTTATCTGAATAATGCCACCGCATATTGGAAGACCGTTTTTCAATAAAGTGGAGTACAAATTGTTTGCTCACTCCGATGACTATCTTGAAGGCTAAACACATTGAAAATACACACACAAACTCGCACACAACGCACTACAGTTTCCTCCAAAAATATGAATGAGTTGAATGAATGAACAAACTTTTCAAGCTGTTCCAAACCACTCAAGAAGAGTGAATATTACTCGAACTGTGGTGCGAATAAGAACTTTATTCTCTCACTCTCTTTCCTATTCTCTCTCCAATTGCCTTGGATTAAGATGTTTTCAGGTGATATGACAAAGTCAAAAGTTTTGTTTTTCTTTTTTTAACAAATAACTTATTCCTTATTTGATATACAGTATACACACAAAAAATGGTTAGCGCTTGAATAACGAATTAACGTCTATCGCTGATATCGCTTAATTAAATGACTGCGAAATATGAAGTAATAGAGCGAAAGAATAAATATAACGTGTCAATTCCATACGCCGTATATTTATTTATATCGCATTATATTTTATAGCATTAAACGCAATAATCGTTTAGATTGTTGTTTAGTAGGATTAACATACCCGTGATATCAGTCTTCCAGTTTTATTAAAGCAAAGATATACACCGGCGTTCTTTGAGAGGATACGCACACCAATACCACTGCCATACGACTGGATTTCGAGTGACATCAAGGCTACAAAGAAAGAAAAGTATGAACACAAAAAATGTTGCGAGCAATTTAATTATCTAACGATTTCCCAATTGCTGTTTGGGATTACAACATATATTCAAAATTACGTGTTTCGGCAAAAATTGTTTTAAGTTAATTTTCAACAAAAAAGATACATTAAAATAGTTTTCGTGATCTGATACTTAAAAGAAAAATTTATAGCATTTTATTATAATAGTAATTATATAGTTTTTTTAGAGTACGCAACCGACTGAGTGAGTGAGAGACTAAAAATATTACTTTGTATACATATTTTTGCCAATAATTTCTTTTTTCGTTTCAAAAATTTAAAACATCTCATTTATAACATATTCTAGTACTTTAATGACACTTCACATTTTATAGGCTTTATAGTGAATTGCTAGTGTACTTCAAAAGTAATAAAAAACCTCCACTATTGTTACCGCAAAAAAATTTCAACACTAAAATTACGGTATCATTATAATAATTCAAAATATTAATTTTCCAGTAAATTGAGGATTTTTTTTCGAGGTCTATGTTTCAATCATTTTCCATGTCTCTCTATGGGATACCAAATGACAATAAATATCAGTTGCAACTAAAAGCAAAAAGTTTGTTTTTTACATTACAAGTCAGTCTAGCAATAATTGCATAATTTCTCATTTCGATTCGTGTTTATGATTCTAGTAGTTATTCGGGTGAGTTATGATTCACCCGAGAAGGGACACCTATTGAGTTGTACTGTTGTTGATTTTAACCGAAAAAAATCGTATCACATTAAAAATATCAAAAGGGAAGTGTTGTTGGCTGTAGTTTCAGTTAATGGAATATTCACCTATTTTGCCGCAATCCAAACTTTTGGTTTAGTCTCAAATAAATTTTAGAGAAAACTGTTTGCTTCTCACGAAATGCATAGTTCCTATAGATATATGAAAACTAATCGCCAATTTCCGAAGTACCCAACATTACCCCCCGATGTATGTTAATAGCGTTACATTCATTGTTTTAATGTTATTCATGGCACTATAACTCTTAGATTTAACAGTTAAACAAAATGTTAAGACTTCATCAATGAAATTATAAAAAGAATGCAATAATGCAATGTTGTAAAAACTAAACGATCAAACAATTTGAGTTATAATAAATTTATTTTTATTTTCTTGTTTATGCTATTTCTCTCGTTCTTTTTCAAGTTGTTTATGGCTGGGTTTGTAAACTTTACACTAACTTTATTGGTATACGAAACGGTCTACTTTTATATAACGCATATAAATATATATATTTATATATAATGCTTGAAAACCCATAAATTACTACAAAATAGCATTAATATAAGTTAGGTTATTGTCGAAAATCTATAATAATAATTATTAACTATAACTTATAAGGGAAACCATTTAATAATATACTCGCAGAGCAACTAAATCTCAATCCATTATTTTTAATCTGTTTAAAAAATCACAACAATTGTTTTACACCATAACTTTCAATTTATATTCTATGGTCGCCAAGTTATTATTTCACCAATTTTTTTGCTGTTGGTTTGGTGCTATTCGTAATTAAATGTTTACGGTTTGAGAGGAGAGAGAGAGAGAGAACTTTAGGGTAAAACGTTAGCATTGATTACTGCAAGCGTTTGAGAAACACACAATTTATTGCATTCATATCTATCGAATGGGTGGTGAAATGCCCCAAACAATGGCCACTCAAAATTTAATTTCCAATAACTTTGTGGATCGTGAATGAATCATTGATGGATTTGACGCTTTTTATTTTTAGTTTGCGATACAAAATGCCCATCACTTTTTTGTTTGGTCGGCAACCCAAACAAAGAACTGCGAGCCCCATATTTTTATATATATATTATTTAAAACACCAGTTGTAAAGCTGCTAAAGATTAACGGCGAAATCGCCCTCTATTTTGACCCTAAAACTAAAATTGTTGAAGAGGATAAGAAGGCATGAAATTAGGAAAACACGAATCGCAATCATTTTTTTAATTAATATCACATTTTCAATACACTTTAGCCTATTTTTTGAGCCGACGTTTTATTGATTTAATAAATGGTGTATTACTATAGATTATATATCAGAAATTGTTATCAGATCACAACCGAAATCACAAATAAAAAACTAATATAAATGGTATTTAAAAGGCACGAACCGAATTGACTATCTTGTTGTGCCAATGTATTGATAGGTCCTCCGCGATAGAATTGGAGATAACCACCACTACAGCGACTATACAGCGCATAATCGTGCGTAGAAGTAACCGTTTTGTCCGATGATGCAGAAATTGGATTATCATTAGCATTACTATTATTACGGCGATTAATCATAGTATGCTTATGTCTGTGTCGATGCGGCTGTTGTTGAGCGGGAGATAGCGATAAGGAACTGGAACTGAGCGATGACTCTTTAGCACTGGTTGTTATTGTAGCCGACGATAATGAATTATCGGCTGGATTTTGATTTAATTGCGATTTATCTGAATCAACACTATTGATATTATATTTAATTTGCATCTGCAATTGAAATATAAATTCATTTATTAGAAACACAGTAATATTTTTATTAGATTTAATGTTAACAGAAATATAGTGTAAGATTTGGTGTAATAATTGACAGCAATAATAACGCAACACAAATTTCTCTAATTCAACGAAAGTTAATGCAACATTTCCTTTCATATTGCCTTTTATTATTGATAACTATTTTTGTGTCTTTTTTGAAATTTATTAGTTTTGATTACATAAATGTTTAAGATAGATATGTCAGTTAATTGATAAAATAGAAATCCTACGATAAAGTGTCGCTTAAACACGCAACACATATACGTATATCAAATATTAGGACTTACCGAATGACATCTGATGATACACAGGTACGTCGTTAGGGTGACGGCTGCCAGAAACCTATTCAACGCAACAAAAAACAATTATTAGTTGTTTGATTTAAATCCCTATTCTGTAATTTTTATTAATTAAAAAAGCTCTAATTCTTGTTTAAATAGAAATAAAGGTAAAAATAATAAAAATAAAAGCAAGTGTCCTTCTCCTTCCTTGTACTGTATTAGTAATAAATTAGCGGCAAATTATTTCACGTGCTTTATAGCTGCTAATTAATGTCAACATCTTTGAAAGAAAAACGATTTTTAGGTCATTCGAGGATCAAAATCACAACTCATTATTTCGACTTTCGTTATCAATTATCACACAATCCCAAAGGGCTTTTAAGAACTCTATCAAATACGAGCCACTTTTGGGCTCTTATAGCCTCGAAAGTGTTTTGAAGAATATGTTGCGTTAAGATAAACAAATATCTTTAGATCACATAATGTTGAAAAACAATTATAATTGATTTCCCATATGATTAATTGGCATAACTCTGTTTTAATTCGTTTAAACGAGAAAAGCTTTTTACAAGTATATGCGCTGTCGTTATTATAAATTGATATTATATCGGAAAGTCTATAATTAGTTAATATCTTAAATTCTTAGTTAAGAAAATAAAACACATGTTTAATTAGTTAAATAGAGATTTGAGTTGTTTTTTTAATACATTTATAATGTGATATTTTTTGGCGATTAAATTATAATTTAAAACAATGTGAAATTCAATACATTGTTTATGCGCGATATAAATGAGGCCAATATTTTCACACATTCAACTAATGATACGTAAAATAAAAGTTTTCTCGCTCTCACTCATAGTCGTATCAGAAAAATTACGATTTCGCTTAACGAAATGAAAATATTAACCGTTATCTGCAAATTCTTTTGCCGATAAAATTAATAAAAGACAAATATTATTTTATTACTTCTTTGTAAAAAAAGTTTAATAGACTATATCGCAATTTATTGAGTACTAACGTATTGTTGCACAAACTGCAATACAAAAATTTTTATTATAGCTCGTGAATGACCTTAAATCTGATCGAAAAGATCATTATTGCAATGAATAATTAATAGATTCAAGCAATTATTTAGAAATATGTACATAATTCAGTAAAATCCCATTGCAAGCGCCGGTTTTTCTATATTTAGTGTTTGCACTAACAATAACTCGTGGGCATTGCAATAACAATACTAATGGTTTCTCACTGTTAACTTGGATTTATCACACTTTTGACAAAATTGAAAGTTAAATGAGGATAAGCGTTGAATGAAATCGGTCAGAAAAAGATTAAAGAAAAATAATTAAAGCCTAACTTTGGGATTATACTATGACAATGTCATATATTATGAATAATTTATTATCGAATTAAACGTAACTAATATTTATGTTGGTTTTTACCGGTAAAATATTACGCAAAGAAAAATTTTAATTACAAGTCTGGAAACTTTGAAAGACTTATTTAACTGTTTGTTTTGAATTTTATTTACTATTTAAATATTAATAACAATTCATATAATTTTTGACGAGAAAACGTTTTAACAAAAATATTTGAATAGCGAAAATTTCAATATTTATTTTCTAATTATATTATGAAGTTAGGAAAGTTAGTGCACACACACACACACTCTCTCTCGCACATAGTATGATGTATGCATACTGTCAAAAAGTTTTTCCTATACCGCATCTCACTTAAGACCCGCCTTTACAAAGTTTTCTTACAAATACGAAAAGTTATACTTAGCGGTAACAACGAATATATAATCCCAAAACTGAACTAATCATTTGGCGTATAGTTAAGCTACTTTACTATAAGATAGAAGACTTTTCCACAGCTGACAATAAAATCTTTATATTAGTAACAACAATTATTATAAAAGGAAAACATCATAAAAATCAATTCGTGCTTTCAACACTATTTCAATTCATTTAAAAGATGTTATTACTATCTCTATGCGAGTGTGAGGGAGCGAGAGAGCGAAAAAACAATTTTTCTTATTATACCTATCAGTTATTATAATGTATTCGCTGAAAAATGAATCGTAGGCATTGCTTATTTTGGTGTATGTTTTTAGGGAAGCCATAGTTAATGTTGGCCTAACCGTTCAATGTTACAGCGATGTCCTGTTCGCACACATGATTTGATAAATTTATTTAAGTATTAGTTTAGTTACTGTTCATTTTTATGCATATGGAGCATTATAATTACTATAAAAATTGTTTATTACTGGTATTATCTATACATAAAAAAGTTTATTACCAAATAGCTAACCTGATAGCCCACACCCACAGAAAAAAATACTCACCAGCATCTTCTACAGTAAACTCTATTCATAGTCTACAACAGTAAAATATCACTACAGTAGTCCCATCAAAATTTCTTCGAATTTCTCTCATAAAGTCCTGTGTGTGAGTGTTTGAATTGCCCGAACAGGTATTTGAATATTGAAAGTATTGAAACTGCGTTAACAATCGGTAGCGTTAACAATAAATTGATATGCTGGGAACTACAGTTGTTTATGTAGTGTTGGAAATGTAATGTAAGGGTGAACTGACTTACTTGGTAATTAACATGTGTGGTTAGGTGGAACGCATTTCGAGGACCTCTGAAGTTAGAACCGATCTCCACCAGAGATAAAAAAAAATGGAGAAGTGCACCAACAAATGAGCACTGATAACATAAGTCCATTACAACATATCATCATATCGTGGCTTTTAATTGGGGCCAATTAAGTGTCATAATATTTTCATTTATTTATGATTTTAATCTCAACCAACTTATAGATCCGTTTTGTGACTTATAAGCGATTCATATAAATATTGTATAA
>JAQIXJ010001678.1:0-19320 GCA_034700185.1 Phthiracarus laevigatus | reverse complement strand
AATAAATGACATAACATCCTGATTCTTATGTAATAACATCTGTTGATTGGAAGGCGTCACATCGATAATGCAAAAACAATAATAATTTATGGCTTTATTAAGCGACAAATTGCGAATCGTTAACTTTGTGTCGATTTTGAACAAAGGTAAACCGCATTTTGGATCGATAAACAGTGATTTTCATTGGTAAATTATACACCAAATACAGAACTGATTAATAAACATACGAATTGGCGTTTGACAATCATTTAAGCGTATTATTATTTATTTCATATCGATTGTATTTATATTTTACTTAAGGCGATAGAATGCGGCTAAAAAATTAAGGCGTATGCCAATGGAAAATACGATAAATGACAATTATAAATTGAGACAATTGACAATAAAAAATATAGACTATTGTCACCCTTATTATCATTTTCATAATGAAAACATATTAATTTTTAATAATAGTGGTATACGCCACTGGCTTTTTGACTCAAATTCTGGATATTCTTTCTAGAATATTTACATTTTACAACCGATTTTTGGCAATTTTAGAACCTATTTTGACACTTAATATTCCTGTATAAACTATGAAAAATCAGTGAAATCCCTGTATGAATAAAAAGATGAACGGACGGCCAGAAAGCTAACGGGTCGAGTGACTAGTAGTGAAACAGACAACCATACAGCCACAACGAACTTCATAATATTCACTCTTTAATAAAATACTTATGTTTTCATGTGTTATATGCTTAGACATATTGTCGAACGGTTAAAGTGAGATATTTTTAGAGTTTTTAGCATTACTAGCATTACTAGTTTCATATTGCACTTTTTATCTTACATATCCAATATTATTGATAGTGACCAAATACCAACTAAAAATAACAGTGCAAAGTCATATATTATAAACTTTTCGATTTTACTCTAATTTATAATATGAAGTATATTTATTTATCTGAAAGTCTAAAATCTAAAATAACTAATCGCTTATACAGGAAATATATCGTAACCAGTACATATAAGCCCAGTAAATATGAGTCACAAAATAATGTGCGCAGAAGCTAAACAATACAAAACAATAACACTTAGTTTTTGACGCAAATTTTGGTGGGTCTTAAGATTAGGGGGCTCCTCCGATAGTAAATGTTTTTATATATTTGGATTCCCTAAGCGATAATGAGCTCAGATATTGTCACTATATGCGCAGCAAGTGGGGGTTTTGGACGCAAAATCAAATTTTCGATTTAAAAAATTTTTCAGATTTTTGAGCAGACAAGGCCAAACATAAAATTAGATGATTTTTTTATTCTTTTTATAATTTTTTTTTGATTTTTCAAAATTTTTTATTTTCAGCTCACTATGTAAAAGTCAGCTATTGGATTGGAATTTCTGTCTGTCTGTATACTTTTTTAAGATCACTTTAATCAGCCTGAAATGATCAAAATTGTGTCAAAATTGGGCCAAAACTGAGTCAAAATTGGCTTAAATAGGGGCAAAAGACAGCTTAAATTTGGTCAAAAATGACTAAAAAGGGTGCAAAATTGGCCTTAATATGGGCAAAACAGGGCTTAAATTAGGTCAAAAATAACTAAAAATTGGGCTAAATTGGTCAAAACTAGTTTTTAAGTTATTTTACTTACGCTATGCATATGAGCATTGCGGTGAAACAAATATTTTCACTGACCACTCGCATGCTATTTTCAAAACGAAAGGTTCTATTCTCATTTTGCAAAGAGAGTGAAAACAAGTTTCACGGCTATTCTCAATTTACAAAGTTCTACTTTGAATACAAAAACGCTGTATGTTTTAAGCTGGATGGGTGCTATTATACATTCTCATAATAGGGTTTTATAAATGATTGTTTAACCTTAGGCAAGTATATCATATTGAGTTTGATAACTCTTATATATTATTTTATTTAACTGTTGATTTTTTTAATGTCACACTCATTAAAGCACTCACGATAAGCTAACTATGTATGAGTAAATGTTTATTTATATCAAAAAGATATAATATTTGATGATAAATTATGATTTATTCTTTTTTTATTTCACTTTTTATAATCTAAAATAATTTGTAAGTAGTAATATGGCTGGTTTATGGCAGCCAATCTGAGACGAGGGGAGGAGCCAAAGAAGCGGAGCTTATGTTGGTGGGCGTAGTCAACCAATAGTACCACTATGGCTAAGGTGGGGTGGTATTAAGATAATATGAAAATTTAAACCAATAAAATCTTACGGTTTTTGATTTGTATCTTATTAAAAACATCCCAAACATCTCAAATTGACCAATGGAAAGTGTGTACAAAGAGGAGGAGCTCGTGTGGACGTGGTTAAATTCAAAAATTCGAAACTTTTTAAACACTTTATTTCGATCCGCCCATCAACTATGCGTATGCTATAGGGTAAGATTATGTTCCCTAAATTCTGGAACACCTCTAGAGTACAAAATATGAAACATTTATTCAAAAAAAATTTAATCAGTAATTTTACCTTAATCGTATTACATAAATTTTATGTGATTTTTTTCTTCTACATAATTTATGTATACCACCAATCTGTTTTAACAGCTTTAATGGTAACTTAAAAAATCTTTTATTTTTCGGGATATAGTTACTTTTCCATTGATATTGATTTTTTTCTCGGTTCTGTCATAATGTGTTTGTTATGTTCCATACTTTGTAAAGATCATCAACAGCGCAGAAACTTAAACGTATGTTACCCCTTTCAAAAAAATAGTGTGTGTAACAAAGGATTAAAACTAAAATAACCACGAGTATTGTTGCAACGATAATCGCTTGCCATTTCATTTTGCAGAACCTGTTTTTATTAGTGTATTCTAGTCGCATTATTCAGAAATTGTCTCTATAGTCTGATTGTGGTTTTGTCTAATACGTTAAACGGACTCTTTGTATTAACCAGTTCGTTACAAGAACAATTGATATTATAAACAGAAAATATATTTGTGGCGACGGTAGTGATATCTATTAACAAATACATTGCGTTTATTATGAAAGCTTTGTTTTGAATTAGCGCCTCCTTTATTTCGATAGTATTTTGATAACACCTTCATGTTTCAACCTCAGCAAAGCTATTTACATAATTCTTCAAGCTGTTCAGCAGACGTCATACCAGTAACGATTGCTTTGCCAGTATGATGTAATGTGAACACATGGTTATCAAGCTTAAACTTTAATCTGGGAAAATATTCCACGTCATAGTATGCTTGTTCTTCGAATCTAAAATCTAGTTTATTTAATTTTATTGGTTTCCCAAAAGTAAAACTGCGGCAAAGATTTCATTTTTCAGAGATCAACTCATTGTTTTGAATTACGTAATTGTTATCATTAAATAACTCAAATATCTCAAGCTGCGTAAAAAATTCGTCTATTTCTGTCAGTAAATGCCATGAGATGTTCGAATTGAACTCTTGTCAGTGCGTTAGGTTTTCGGAAACAAATGCCACCTCTCGTGGAAAGAACTTGTCTCGAATATATAACAATTGGGCATTAACTATAGCACTTATTTGGTCAATGATTGGCATGCTATATTACCGAGTTATAAGTCTTTATATAAATATTTTAATGTTTACGTCGTTAGTCGAGTAAAATTATTTCTCAAAAAGAAATTTTTTGGCATTTAAGTTTTAAAAAAGTGATGCATTAGGCTCCACATAGGGTAGCAGTTGCGCCTTGAAACTTGATTTTATTGTGAATAAAATTATATATATATATTGGTTTTTAAAAAACTTGTAAACGCTATTGTTTAGCGGTGGAAAACCATAAGAATCAAAATATTCAGCATCATTGTTATTGTAACAAAAATAGAAACCCAATGCTGGCCAGGAATTACAAGAGGGCCAGTTTTTATTATCAAGGCGTAGGAGCGTGTTGTTATCTTATTGATTGGTAATTGATCACAAGCAAAGGTGCCTATATAGCAGCTGTGATCATTAATCTGAAATGTGTTCATATGTTATCGGTAATTGCGTTACGATCCGAAGTGATTTCAACAATGTTGTCAAACTCTCAATACAGTAGTATATTTATTTCTCGGGTAAAGCTTTAGAAAAATTAAGATCAATTCTTAAATTTCTCTTCCTTACAGGATTAGCATAACCCATTTTTGTTAGTCATCGGCAAGATTAGGTGCGAAATTAAACTCAAAAATTGTATCCCCATCAGCCCATTGGTCTTTTAACAGTAACAATGTCGAATCGGTATTAAGCTGGTTAAGTGCTTCAAACAATCCGATGTACTCTCTGACATAAAGTTTTTATCAAAGTTAGCATCCAACATTCTGTATGCATTCAACAGATACTGCTCACCGTCCAAGTAAATGTCTTAATTATCTAAATCGAAATGCTCAAACTTGTACGGATTTTTATTAAAATTTATGTTAAACGCATCGTTTTTCACCATTAAAACACACGTCTCAGTTGCTGACCAATAAGTGCATTATCAATGCTTATATCAATGTTACCGCTCTTAACATTAAATGCTTTAACCATGTTTTATCCAATACGGCAAATAGGATATTTTGCGTTAGATTTTGTAAGGGCCATGTTATGTGCTTCAACAACAGAATCATTCAGTTTTGATCGACGAGCATAAAACACTTTACTTTCAAACTCTACGTTAGGAATTATGTTGACATCCTTATTCATAAGATAATACTTTGGGTCATTCAGTACAAGTGATAACTTAATACCCGTTCCGCCCTGTGGGGCTCTAGGTTGAAAAACCATGTCAAAGTGTATCTTTCCTATAAATTCTATTGATTTGCCAGAACTATCGGCAGCAAGCAGTTGTAATCTTAGAAATTTCGAACTTGCCTCTTAAATTGTAGTTTTTTTATTCATATTGTCATAAGCACCTGCAACTGTCAAATGTGGCTTTTTGGCGTCATTTGTATAACCCATGTCTAATTCAAATCGTGATTTGTAAACATAAGTTTGAGGAGAAAGAGTTATAGACTTGCCAGCAATTTCAAGATCTAATCGTCTGAACATCGAATGCATTAAATAGTTTACTGTAGCAACGTTTTGCCAATCGCTTTCTGTTATAGCTGAACCGTCTTTATTCTTATTATTGACTTTGAATTTTAAGTAAATAAATGATTCTCTTAGCTTAATGTACTCGTCATAAAGTAGAATTACAAACTCCTCTTCAATTTAAATATTCTAACTTTTCGTGAAAGATATTTCTGTCAAACCTACTTCCCAATTACCCGATAGAGAAATATCGGATGAAAGTTGAGTGGTGAAGTTTGAATGATTTTTTAATGTTGGCAAAATAACTTAAAACTGGTCCAATTTTTAGCTCACTTTTATAAAAAAAGTAGAGCTTATGCTTTTGACACTGTCCGTCCGTCTGTCTGTCTGTCTGTGTGTCCGCAGTCAATAAAGGGTTTTCTCCTATTTCTTACAATAATAAAGGTATTTGTCATATTGCAATCTTGACTCAAAAACTAACAAATTTGTGACATAAGATTGCAAATACCTATTAAAAGTGAGCTCTCTATGAATGTGTCGTTCTTGTTTTTCTTATTTTTTTGAATTTTTTGAATTTTTTGAATTTTTTGAATTTTTTCAAATTTTTCCATTTTTTCGGTTTTTTAAATTTATTGATTTTGTGAATGTTTCGATTTTATATAATTTGACAACAATGTCATTATAGTTTGTTAATTTAAGCAATAACCAAAAATAATAGTTGTAAATACTATGGAAAAGTTTTTAATACATATTTATAATGTTGCAAAAGTACTTGAGAGAGTGTTTATTGAATTCTAGCTAAGTATTGATTCAGACTTCAGAGTGAAAACAACTTTTATAAGGTAAGTCGTATTTTTTACAACAGTACAATAAAAAATTTTTTATATTTATATTTTATATTTTAATTGTTTAATGTAAGTAATAAATTTTATAATTATAGTTGTAATTTTTTGAGAAATATTTTAAAGCATTGTTATTTATATTGATGCAAGAGTACTTGAGAGTGTTTAATGAAATCTGTCTCAGTAATGATTCAGACCTCATAGAGTGAACATCAACTTTATAAGACATTACTATCAAATATTTTATTTTTTACAGACTATCAAATTTAACCTTAGTATTTTACAATATGGATTAGCAAGAAGATAAAAAAGGGAAAGAAAGCGTTAAATGGATTGACAAGAAAAGAGTTTATGATAAGTGGCGCGAATCGGAGAAAGAAAAGAATCGAAATACCAAAAAAGAGAAACGAATGGATTACGAATGGCGCGAGTCGGAGAAAGAAAGTGAATGTGTAAAAAACAATCGAATGGATGACGAATGGCGCCAGTTAGAGAAGAAAAATGATCGTAACATAAAAAAGGAGAAGCGAATGGATGAAGAAATGTGTAAGTCGCAGAAGGAAAAGGGTCTTAAAACCAAAAAGAAAAACTGATGGATGATGAATGGCGCGAGAAGGAGAAAGATCGCGATCGGAATTATTTAAAAAGCAAACGGATGATATTAAATGGCTGAGCAGCAAACAACTGTATGACAATTTGTAGTACAAACTTAAACGACTATCAATAATATCTATAGAGCTTGAAGAACTATACCGAAACACTATCAAAAAAGGACCAACAATAGTATGCGAATCCTGCAATGGTTTATGGTTTGACTCTTCAATTACTAAAACAACATTGGAATTGTTGTCGGAAAAAGGAGTCTATGAGCAGTTTATCAAAAACTTAATTACAGATATTAACCGATTAATGACGTTTAGTATCACTTGTTAACGCGATTTAACATCAAACAAAATCCAATAACGAGCCAAAAATGTAATCATCGAAGAAATTCAGGGAATGACTTTTTTGGAAGAACGTATGGTTTGTCCGCGATTTCCATTCTAGCAAACTCGATCAGTTGGTCGCACTAAACAGTATGGGTTGAGAAAAAATGTCGTTTACTCATCAGTTAGTCTAAATTCACGTGCTTTTGACGAAACATTTACGATGCAGATTGAGTTAAAACGTATGCTGCAGCACAAAACGATTTACTAATGTGAAACTGTACTACCATCAATCATCTTAAATGCAGCAAAATATTTAGTTTACACGCCGCTATAAATCGAAGAAAACATATTGTCAGACACGTGGATCGACGATCATAAAACAGAACATTTTGTATTACATGAATAGGATAAAGAAATTGTAAAATCAATGGATTGTGAAACAATGGAAACTGACGATAACGATTGGAATGAAGTTCAAGAGCCAATAAACATCACGAGTTCGAACGATACTTTATGGCAAGATAATAATGCTATCGCAATCGCTCAAGGAGAGAGCAGACATCCCTTGTCTAGTTTGCGTGATAAGAATGCTGAAGATTTATCATTTCCAACTATTACCTGTTGTCATTGGCGTCATCAATCGAACAATAAATTATGTAAATAGGCGTTTCGAAATAAAGATAGTCGTTGCTGCAAGATTCCAAAAATATTCTTCATGTTTAAGAAACGACAAAACGAAATGATAACTCAACAAATTTCTTTGCATCTAAGAAAAACAAGAGCAACATTTAAAGTAACAGCTGGACATATACTTAACGATGAATAATGGCAAAAGTTGTTGTTCGAAATCCGCGAAGGAAACCTTTCCCATGTCAGACGGAATTTCGCGAGAAGGCACACTGCGAAAGAGAGGAGCGACGGCGCCAACAACAACAGCAATATTAACAACAACAATAGTAAACACAAATTCTTAACCCCTTTTGAATACCAATTTGTAAACCTATTTATTCTTATTTAATTTTAAAGTAAAAATGTATTCATTAAGTTTTAAAATTAAAATTTTTTTATCACAAATCATATATTTTAAATTTATTTGTTGTAACTCGATAATACTAATGATGCATGATAGAACTTTTAATACTTCTCTTTAATTTGTTACACTTAATATGTGATATTTGAGCTTTAAGTGTAACTATTATTAATTATAACTTAATCATCTAATTTAAGATACTTGCGATGACCGTTTTCATTTATCTCCAACGGTTACTATATTTCATTATATTTTGAGGTATACAAAGATATTGCCACAACTTTCAATAAAGAGATTTTTTCATTGATTTCTTATTAATATCAAATTATACATTGAAAGTCTATTTGTTGATAATTGGCAATAAATCATAAATCATTCACTTCATTGGTTTGTTAAGAGTCAACCTTGTTGCTCAAATTACTCCCGTATACGTATAGTACAATGTACCTGTAAGTCAAATACCGTGTCCAAGTTTTAGATAATTAGTTGATAATGGTTAATAAATCATAATTCATTCACTTCTTTGGTTTGTTTAGAGTCAACAAGGTTGAAAAATTTACTCCGGTATCCAGGTTGTACTTTGTACCTATAAGTGCAATATCGTGTCCAAGTATAGGATAATTGTTTGATAATGGCTAATAAATTATAATTATTTCAATTCTTTGGATTGTTTAGAGTCAATATGGTTGATTAAATCACTCCCGCATTAAAAATGTACTTTGTTCCTATTAGTCCAATAACGTGTCCAAGTCTAAGATATTTGATTGATAATAGTCGTTAATCATAATTCTTTCACTTCTTTGGTTTGTTAAGAGTTAACATGGTTGATTAAATCACTCCCGCATCCATATTGTACTTTGTACCTCTAAGTCCAATTTCTTGTCCAAGTATAAGGTAAAGTGTTGATAATGGTCGATAAATCATAATTCATTAAATTCATTGGTTTGATTAGAGTCAACATGGTTGGTCAAATCACTCCCGTATCCATATTCTACTTTGTGACATCAAGTCCATTATCGTATCAAAGTAAAAGATTTATGGTTGATATTGGTCAATAAATCATAATTCATTCACTTTTTTTGTTTGTTTAGAGTTAACCTGGTTGACATTTCACTCCCGTATCCATCTAGTACTTTGTACCTCTAAGTTCAATTTCGTGTCCAAGTATTAGATCAAATCAATCCTGTATACATAGGATAATTTGTTCCCCTTAGACATAAGTTATTTAAAATTTAACAAATAACTTAAAAACATTATCAGAATAACATAGACTCTTTGCCCTATCTTACACAGACCAATTTCATACATGAGAATCTAAAGTTTTCCAAAATTACAAAACTGACTAATTTAAAATACGTGCATAATTCTTTGGTCGAGCTTGTGCGGACACGAGGATGGACGGACGGACAAATTCAAATCCATAAGCTCTCCTTTTTTGAAAAAAGTGAGCTAAAAAATTATTTAGTCAATAAAAGATGGAACAAGTTACCAACTCATATTCTTCATCGCTTGATAGTGCTGCTGACAAACACGCCGTTTATACATCCATTAGAAATACATTATACAACGACGTACGATTAAGCAAATACATAGCAACTGTAAGCTATGAACGACATCGCGACGATACTGATCAAAAATTCGTAAATAAAGTGGCAAATAAGAAGTTTTGGAAGCCTTTCGAGCTACAATGTCTTCCAAAAAATTTACATTTATAAATTCTAAAACACCATGGTTTAACGGCGGTGGATTTGCATCATATCAACTAAGTAAAACAACCAAAACAAACAACATTAAATTATTAATTTATTCGAAAAACTACTACGATTTCTACGCAACATTATTCCAAGAAAAACTTCAATCAAAAATAAAACACGCTAGCGATCGGTTTCCCTGGACATGGAACAATGTTCACTTAGATGATTCAACACAAAGTGTAATTACCGATTGAATGTTCGAACGGATGTTTGGCGACACTAAATTTTTTGATGTATTATAAGCAATTTTAAAATTAAATTTTATTCCAAACCAAATAATGATATTATTACAACACAAGTGAATTTAAATGTATCAATTCTATCTACTATAAACATTTATTTTAATTTCATATATAATGTTTCAAGAGATATTGAAACTAAAGCGCGAAAAGTTTTATTTTATTTAAGTGTTATTTTAAATTTTTACTACAACACATGTAAAATCTTTATATCTTTATATCAATAAATTCTTTTTTACGATTTTAATCAAGATAATCTAAAAATATGTGTTCACAACTTTTTTTGTCATCGGTTGAATCGTATGAATTGCAGGATAGGTAAAGAAGATAATATAGACGATTTAAATATGGTGAATCGCTTGTAAGACCAATTTCTTCAGCATCATCAACACCTCTACGAAGTTTGTGAGCAAAAAAAATCGCTTCAATTCCAAATCTTTTACAGATTTTAACTTAATTATTAATAGTCATTATATAACTTCAAAATAAATTTTTACTTTTAATTAAAATCTCTTGTTTTCAAAAAAAATAATTTTTCTTAATTATTACTTTATTAGCTCACTTTTTTCAAAAAAGGAGAGCTAATGGATTTGATTATGTCCGTCCTTCAGTCTGTCTGTCTGTCTGTCCGCACTAGCTCGAGCAAAGAACTATGTATGTATTTTATATTAGTCAATTTTGTAATTTTGGAAAAGTTTAGATTCACATGTATGAAATTGGTCTGTGTGAGACAAAGACAGAGTCTATGTTATTCTTTTAATGTTATTAAGGTATTTGTTAAAGTATAAATAACTTATGGCTTAGAGGAACAAAGTACATTATGGATACAGGAATGATTTGATCTTAGACTTGGACACGAAACTGAACTAAGAGGTACAAAGTACTATCTGGATACGGGAGTGACTAAATCAACCAGTTTAAATCTAAACAAACGAAAGAAGTGATTGAATTATGATTCACTGACCATTATCAACCAATTATTTTATATTTGGACACAATATTGGACTTAGAGGTACAAAGTTACATATGTTTAAGGGAGTTATTAGTTCAACCATGTTGACTCTAAACAAACCAAAGAAGTGTATGATTTATGATTTCTGATATATTGTCCACTAATAACCAATTATCTTATACATGATCATGATGTTGGATTTAGAGGTACAAAGTATCCAATGGATTCGGGAGTGATTTAATGGACCAAATTGAGGTTAGCAAACTGGAATAGAATTTCAATGCATAAATTGATATTATTAACAAATCAATGAAAAGTTCTCTCCCGCAACAGTTGTGGCAATATCTTTGTTATACATCAAAATATGCTGAAGAATAGTAACCGATGGTGATAATTTAAAACTGTATTAGCAAACTGGGGTAGAACTTCCATTATCAAACAGATCCTACTAAGAAATCAATGAAAAAAGTTTTCCCTCCACAGTTGTGGCAATATTTTTGTTATAACTCAATATATGCTGAAGAATAGTAACGGTTTGAGATAAATTAAAACTGTCTTAGCAAACTTGGGTAGAATTTCAATGCATAATTTGATAGTTATTAGAAATCAATGAAAAACTCCCTCGACAGTTGTCGCAAAATTTTTGTTATACCTCAAATTATGCTAAAGAATAGTAACGTTTGGAGATAAATGAAAACTGGTTTATCAAACTGGGGTAGAATTTCAATGCATAATTGTATTTTTATTTGAAATCAATGAAAAAATCTCCCTCCACAGTTATGGCAAAATCTTTCTTATAATTCAAATTGTTCTGAAGAATAGTAACTGTTGAAGATAAATGAAAACCGGCTTAGCAAACTGTGGTAGAATTTAAATGTGTAATTTGATATCAATAAGAAATCAATGAAAAAATAACTTCCTCCGCAGTTGTGGCATAATCTTTGTTATACCTCAAAATATGCTGAAGAATATTAACGGTTGGAAATAAATTAAAACCGGCTTAGCAAACTGTGGTAGAATTTAAATATAAAATTTGATATTAATAAGAAATCAATGAAAATATATCTCCCTTCGCATTTCTTGAATAATCTTTGTTATAAATCAATATATGCTTAAGAATAGTAACGGTTGGAGATATTTGAAAACCGGCTTAGCAAACTGGGGTAGAATTTCAATGCATATTTTTATATTTATAAGAAATCAATAAAAAAATCTCCCTCCAAAGTTGTGGCAATATCTTTGTTATACCTCAATTTATGCTGAAGATTAGTAACGGTTGAAGATATATGAAAACCGGCTTAGCAAACTGTGGTAGAAATTCAATGCATAATTTGATATCAACAACAAAAAAGGTGAAAAAACTTCTTCCTCCACAGTTGTGGCAATATCTTTTTTATAACTCAATATATGCTGAAGAATAGTAACCGATGGAGATAATTGAAAACTTTATTAGCAAACTGGAGTATAATTTCAATAATCAATCAGATTCTACTATGAAATCAATGAAAAAATCACTCCCGCAACAGTTGTGGTCTTGTATTAGTTATAGGACAAAATATGCTTAAGAATAGTAACGGTTTGAGATAAATGAAAACTGTCTTAGCAAACTTGGGTAGAATTACAATGCATATGTTGATATTAAGAAGGAATCAATGAAAAAATATCTCCCTTCGCAGTTCTGGCAAAACAATTGTTATAACTCAAAAAATGCTGAAGAATATTAACTGTTGGAGATAAATGAAAACCGATTTAGCAAACTGGGGTAGAACTTCAATGCACACTTTGATATTTATAAGAAATCAATGAAAAAATCTCCATCCACAGTTGTGGCAATATCTTTGTTATATCTCAAATTAAGCTGAAGATGAGTAACGGTAGAGATAAATGAAAATCGGCTTAACAAACTGTGGTAGAATTTAAATGTGTAATTTGATGTTAATAAGAAATATGTGAAATAACTTCTCCCTGCACAGTTGTGGCAATATCTTTGTTATAACTCAATATATGCTGAAGAATAGTAAATGTTGGAGATAAATGAAAACGGTCTTAGCAAACTTGGGTAGAATTTCAATGCATAATTTGATATTTATAAGAAATCAATGAAAAAATCTCCCTCGACAGTTGTGGCAAAATCTTTGTTTTACCTATAACTATGCTGAAGAATAGTAATGGTTGGAAATAAATTAAAACCGGCTTAGCAAACTGTGGTAGAATTTAAATGTGTAATTTGATATTAATAAGAAATCAATGACAAAATATCTTCCTCCGCAGTTGTGGCATAATCTTTGTTATATATCTATTTATGCTGAAGAATAGTATCGGTTGGAGATATTTGAAAACCGGCTTAGCAAACTGTGGTAGAATTCCAATGCATAATTTGATGTCAACAAGAAATCAGTGAAAAAACATCTCCCTCCACAATTGTGGCATAATCTTTGTTATAACTCAATATATGCTGAAGAATAGTAACCGATGGTGATAATTTAAAACTGTATTAGCAAACTGGTGTAGAACTTCAATTATCAAACAGATCCTACTAAGATATCAATGAAAAAAGTTCTTCCACAGTTGTGGCAATATCTTTGTTATAACTCAATATATGCTGAAGAATAGTAACAGATGGAGATAAGTGAAAACTTTATTAGCAAACTGTGGTAGAATTTAAATATATAATTTGATATCATTAAGAAATAAATGAAAAAATTACTTCCTCCGCAGTTGTGACATAATATTTGTTATACCTCAAAATATGCTGAAGAATATTAACGGTTGGAAATAAATTAAAACCGGCTTAGCAAACTGTGGTAGAATTTAAGTGTATAATTTGTTATTAATAAGAAATCAATGAAAATACATCTCCCTTCGCATTTCTTGCATAATCTTTGTTATAAATCAATTTATGCTTAAGAATAGTAACGGTTGGAGATAATTGAAAACTGGCTTAGCAAACTGGGGTAGAATTTAAATGCATAATTTAATATTTATAAGAAATCAATAAAAAAATCTCCCTCCAAAGTTGTGGCAAAATCTTTGTTTTACCTCAATATATGCTGAAGAATAGTAACGGTTGAAGATATATGAAAATCGGTTTAGCAAACTGTGGTAGAATTTCAATGCATAATTTGATATCAACAAGAAATAAGGTGAAATAACTTTTCCCTCCACAGTTGTGGCAATATCTTTGTTATAACTCAATATATGCTGAAGAATAGTAACCGATGGAGATAATTGAAAACTTTATTAGTAAACTGGAGTATAATTTCAATAATCAATCAGATTCTACTAAGAAATCAATGAAAAAATCACTCCCGCAACAGTTGTGGTCTTGTCTTAGTTATAGGTCAAAATATGCTTAAGAATAGTAACGGTTTGAGATAAATGAAAACTGTCTTAGCAAACTTGGGTAGAATTTCAATGCATAATTTAATATTAAGAAGCAATCAATGAAAAATTATCTCCCTTCGCAGTTTTGGCAAAACATTTGTTATAACTCAAAATATGCTGAAGAATATTTACTGTTGGAAATAAATGAAAACCGATTTAGCAAACTGGGGTAGAAATTCAATGCATACTTTGATATTTATAAGAATACAATTAAAAAATCTCCATCCACAGTTGTGGCAATATCTTTGTTATATCTCAAATTATGCTGAAGATGAGTAACGGTAGAGATAAATGAAAACCGGCTTAGCAAACTGTGGTAGAATTTAAATGTGTAATTTGATGTTAACAAGAAATAAGTGAAATAACTTCTCCCTCCACAGTTGTGGCAATATCTTTGTTATAACTCAATATATGCTGAATAATAGTATAGGTTGGAGATAAATGAAAACCGGCTTAGCAAACTGTGGTAGAATTTAAATGTGTAATTTGATATTAAGAAGAAATCCATGATAAAATAAGTCCCTCCGCAGTTGTGGCAAAATCTTTGTTATATATCAAAATATGCTAAAGAATAGTAACTGTTGGAGATAAATGAAAACCGGCTTAGCAAACTTGGGTAGAGATTAAGACTTTCAAGTTAATCGAGAGGCTAGAGTTACTCATTTAATTTTTGTAAAGAATTGCGCAAGTTTTGAACTTATAGACATTATGATCTCACATGCACAGAAAGATGTAATATAGGTCAAGCATAATCTGTCCAAGCCTGAATTTTATATATGTTGTAGACCGTTTATTTGTGTTCGTGTGTAGAATATTTTACAAAAATTGGTGTTACGGAATTTTTTTGGTCACCAAAATAATGGTTAAGAATATGCTGTCTATGCCTGAATTTCATATATATTGTTGACCGGTTATACTTTATATTGTTTACCAAAAATAAAGATAATCTATACTTCTGAAATTTTTTCGTACTAAAATTAGTTGGAGACTGTATGTTATCCACGCTTGATTTTTATTTATGCTGTGCATTGCTAATAATTATTAGATTATCTAATTATATATTAAAATATGTTAATCAAAGTGAGCTTATTACTAATGTTCATTCTTGTTTTAGTTATAATTTCGGAAGCTTCCGCCAAGAATTTTAACTATTTCTGTCTGATTTTGATAGTTATTGTCCATATTAATAGTAAAACAAGAATGAACATTAGTAATGAGCTCACTTTGATTCATTAATTTTTTAAGTGAATAGATATGTACATTAGTATAGAGATTTATGAAAAATTTGCATTCCCATTAAATCAAAAAAAAACTTTTTATATTGCAGATTAACATTTTTGTAACTTTATTTTTAAACAAACAAAACTTTTAATTATTATTGTTTCGTTAAAAATTTTATGTATTTTAAAACATTGTTATAAATAGTACTTCAGTGTGTGTTTAGGTAATTTTTATTCATTCTTAATTTAGCTGTCAACGAGATAACATCAAATATTGTGCTTATTGACACGTGTAATAACGTGTTTTAATTTAATTAATAAGACGCTTTACAACAAAATTTACTCATCTTTGCACTGATATTTACAATTTGTGACACAATTTTGTGTCAGTTTTAACTTATTTTGCTACGATTTAAGGCATTTTTGACCCAATTTGAGTTTTATACATTATTAAAGCCAATTTTCACAATTTTTGACTCAGTTTTGACCTATTTTTGTTCCTTTTTTCATGTTTTTGTGATCTAAAAAAGTCTACAGTCACAGACACACAGGCATGTCAAATCTAATAGCTTAATTTTACAAATTGAGTTAAAATCGGCATCTCCCGTTCGGATTTTTGGTAATTTTACTTCATTTTTGCCATTATACTTTATAAGATCATTATAAAAACGGAAAATCCCTATCGAAATTTTAGCAGTTTTAACCAAATTTTTATCGTTTTTTCCAGATTTTGGATAGTGTGACGCACAAATGGATGGACGAACGGGCTATCAGAGAGACATAAACCCATATTCTGTCTCTGCCAACTCAAATAAAAATTTACTTGAAATTAAGTTAATTAAAATTTAAATCTTCGTTGGTTTATTTTAGGAACAAAGCCTGATTCAGATTCAAAAGATTTTTTCTTTTTCCGGAAACGTTAGGATTTATAGCTATAAGAGCGTTAATTAATTAAATTGATGTGTCACACATCTACACAGCAGTCAGATTCCCAATAAAGTTATATTATTATTAGTCATATTTATTAGTAATAATTTTAATGTTAATATGAAGTCATTACACTTACCATAATACTTACCTGAAAGTAAAACATATAATTCTCGTTTTGACTTATAACAGTTAACATTAACTTAATATTATTTGTTATTAATTTACTTTGAAAGATTTGTTGAAATTAAACTATGCACTTTAACACTTCAGTGGAAAAACGGGATAAAAACAACCCCACAGTGTCTTAAAACCATTATGACTTTTTTTTGAGTTGAAGTAATTTCCTTAAACTTTAGGTATTCTCCTAATATATACACACTAATTCAATTGGATAACAATACCGATAATACAGATTCAATTAATAAATCATTATTAGAGAGTGCACGTACCAAGGCGAGAGATTTAACCGCAGAAGCAAAATTGGAGGAAATTAAAAACAACAATTCAATTATACCGAACTTTAAAACATTAGATATTGTATGGCTAATTTACAAAACCATGCTTCCCGGCGTTCACACCAAATACAGACCACCTTACGAGGGTCCGTATATTATAGCGGAGGTTGTCAATGAAGACAACTATAAATTATTATCTCTTAAGAAAGAAGCTCCTCGTTTATGAACAGTGAACTCGAAATTTTGTAAAGCATATTTCGGAGAACCACCGAGAAAATACCATCATTTGAAAGAAAAAATATTGAATAGTCAATATAAAGAAGAAACTACTGAACGTAATTTGATACCGACTTCATTTGACATTAAATACTATGTAATTTGGAACAAATCAAATCAACAGAAAAAGATTCGTTCAAATATTTATTCAACGCCTGATGCGTCGTTAGAAACAGATACGAATATCGAACAGGAACTCATTGATTATACGAATTCAGTACCGAAAACAAAGGTTAGAAAACCAAAAGTAAAAATAAAAACTAGTAAAAAACCTGTTTTAAGCAAAGCTATTAAAAGTAAAATCAAAGAGACAAAAACTTTAAATAAGTCTTTGATTCACTCTAACAAAAAGACCGTTAAATCGGGTCGTACCTCCCGAGTACTAGAGAAATATGCAAATTATTTATTGTAATAGTTTTATACTCTTTAAATTATTTAAAACAATTTTATATTAATATTTTTATGCTTTAAAATAACACATTAAATAAACACAAAAATATACACTCACACTATTTTATTTTCTAATTGTATAAATTCAAACAAATATTAATAATTGTCATAAACATTAGAAATTAAAAATTTAAAACCGAAGTTTTGCTCTATCATTAGTTAAGTGCATTATTTCAATTTCATTTTCACATTTCATTATTACTGATTTGTAGGCCGCAATAGTAGTAAATTCACAATAATTCATAACATTCACGAATATACTTATGCGTCAAAGAAAACCGATTTTGACTATAAGTTTGAATATTAGTGTTCATGGTCAGTGTGTTTGTGTTATTAGTTTGATAAAGTTTGGAAGTTTAGCGACGAATAAGTTCAAAATGAATTTTGTGAAAAGTTTATTTATGACTAAATATTCAAAATTGGATGATAGCGATAGTACTGATGAAGATATTGATAGCGATAGTACTAATGAAACAGTAATTATTGCAAACCTATTTGTGCAATAATTCTTGTGACAATGATTCTAATTTTTCGTATGACTACAGTTGCGATTTGGCTCGTATTGAACTAACATTAAATTTTGAACGTGAAGAAAAGTTTTATTTTGAGATGGATTACGATTTCATTGCCTTAACACGAGAGTGGATAATCCACTATAATATTTTCGCTAACGAGGATTGTGAGACGAAACCTTTCAGTATTGATAATTTATTTATTGCGAAAATTTATGATGTTAGTGAAGAGCAAGAGTTTCTGCGTATTGTGCGTCTGATGAAATTTATTGAAAACGGTTTGCGTTATCTATTTGCGATTAATAAGGATAATAGTGCGGATCAAGACATAAAATACGATATTCTACAGAAGTTAATTCATGACACAAAGCAAACTTTCGATTACAGCAGCATTGGTTTTATAATAGGTAAAACAGTATACCCTCTTTTCCCGTCTTTTATAATTGCAGAGATAGGGTATATTAAACTTGTAAAAATCGAGGCATCTATCGAAACACAGAAAATTTTATTTAAACTCAGAAAACAAGAATTGAATTTTAATTTGGACACAATGTTTGATTGCGAGGTAGAGTACATTAAAGGTCAGAAATTAGCGTTTTTTCAAAAGATTGAGAAGTTTTGGTATAGCAATGGTCAGGGATCAATGGGTATGGCGTACAGAATTACATATATCGATGATCTTAAAAAGCGTAGATTAGTATTGCGTAACCGTAACTATTATATTTTACGTACTTTTGATATCGGAATCATTACCGCTAATATTAAAAATTGGGCCGAAATTGGTATGAGATGGAATATGGCTAATGTAAAACGAGTTGAAAAGTATAGTTTGCTGACAGGAGAGCCTACTGCTCAATACGATTAATACGTTAAGAATATTGAGAAGCTCAAGCTTAGTAAAACGAGTTGTTTCATTAACAAAATCATGTCTATGATTAATATCATCGGTGAAACTAACAAAGAAGACTCGAGGATAAATTTACGACCTTTTGACGCAATTGATACTACAATTTTAGAAAATACATTTTGCAAATTGATGAGTCTATTGTTAGGACAGCCGGAGTCACGTATTGATATCACTCAACAGCTCTTATCTCATGCTCAAATCTTATATTCAGACAGAGATCCTGTTACATATTTGCGATACAACTTCTTATTTATGCGTATTTTATTGAAGATGATTATGAGAAAGAAATTGTTCGAAGAAATGTACGAAAAGCAACGGACATAAAGGATATTTTAAAAGACGAGCGAAATATTAATGCATTATTGACTTATTTAAATACTTCTAACAGTATGCGTGCGCTTTCACTAACACATCGATTATTGGCGATAAAGTATTTGATATTTTTAATGTTTCGATGGTT
>JAQIXJ010001677.1:0-19325 GCA_034700185.1 Phthiracarus laevigatus | reverse complement strand
AAACTTTCTCTTACCTATTTTGCACGCTCCATTTATTTTATAGAAATTTGTGTTGTTTGAATTATGCTAGTTTTTCTAATTTTTATCTGAAAATTGCCGCTTTTGATCAGTTATTGAATATAAGGAATCGGTATAACCTATTTTAATACAAATATCATGGTCCCTTAGTATATAAAACAAGAACAAACAGTCGGACCTAATCCTTAATAATGCTTAGTAGTCACAAAAAATAAATCAGATTCATTATTTTAGTTAATGTTAATAAGGTTAGTCGTTTTAAGTTATAAATTAACAAAATATTGTTTTAATTTTTAAAATTTTTAAGCCGATTTACCGTATGACGATATTGGCGAACTAATAAATAATAATCACCCAAATCCAAAGTTGTTTTGGTACTCGCAGTTTGCGCGATATGTTATGAGACCTAATTTAATGATTCAAAATATCATTGAAAACTCTATATTTCATTGCCGATTCACTCATCCGATAGTTGGGTAAAACTATTCTAACAAAAATGAACAAAAAATATATATTTGTTATTTTATTATTTTTATACATAAAGGGTCTAAATAAGACGAGGTGACAAAGTGAATTACGAAGAAAAAAAAATATACCAACGATGAATACATGTTTCACGTGCAAAACTATTACGACAAACTATCGCTTAAAGGATATAATGGTCAGAAAAATGTGTTTATCGCCACTGATGATAAAACTGCTATTATTGACTTGAGAAAAGTGTATACAGATTTTAACTTCATAGACAAAGATTGCTTCGTTATAAGCCAAAAATTTGAAAAAAGAGGTGATATACACACTGACTACCCAAACCTGAAATATATAATAATAGACACGCATTTCTTATCGATGTGTGATTTCATTGTTTGCACAATGTCTTCAAATGTAATGTATCAAAACAATTTGAACTTAAAAAATTAAATTTTTTTAATAAATAGTTTATTATAAAATTAGATTTGCCGATTATCCTATGAATTAATGATGGCAACTAAATCCGAGTTTACAACAACGCATCATTCATTAGACATTCCGTGGTTCATTTGGATAGAGAATGCGAAAGTTAAAAGTTTATTTAAATATCGGCATATAACTAGCACTCGAAAAACGAAAGCTTAACTTTTGCAGTTAATGATGTGGTTATGGAGGACAGATATTGGTGGCTGGGTTTAGCAGAAAGGCATGAAGATATGAAAAGTTTTTTGACATGCACGAGTGAGAAGAATAGTTCAACATATTCATTTCAATGTCCACTTTACAAGACTAAACAAATTTGTTCATTTCATGGTTTTAATCGTACTCTATTTAAACTATAAAATATAACATTAAAGCTATTTTTGAAATAAACGTTTTAAATATTTAATTAAAGGTTAAATCTTATAACCTGGGATAACGGTTAAAGTAATAATTAAAACACGCACAGAATGATTTTATATATATGAGTCATATTATTTCTATAAAAATGATAATAAACTTTTTTTCATTTGCTGAGTTATGTAGACACAATCAAACAGATAAGATTATATACTAGAAATATCGCTCTACTACATCATATTAGAAGAGGTGATAAATTGAATAACGTAGAAAAATACCATATCTATGATGAGTACATGTTTCATGTGGAAAACTTTTACGACAAACTATGGCTTAAAGGATATAATGGTGTAAAAATGTGTTTATTGCAACCGACGATAAAACGCACTGATGTACTGGAATAATGTACTGAGAAAAAAGTATAGAAACTTCACTATTATAGAGGAAGATTGTTTTGCTATTAGTAATAAATTTGATAAACGAAATCATGAACACAATGACTATCCTAACCTGGAATATATAACAATAGACACGCATTTCTTATCGACGTGTGATTTCATTGTTTGAACAATGCCTTCAAATGTAAGTGCAGTTATGTAATGTAATCTAAAAAATGAACGCGTGAACGAAATTACATCGAATATAAAAAAATTAGGTCTGCAACGGATTGAATTAATAATCGTAGTACGGTAACAATATTATTGATTTGATAATTTTTCTAAAATTTATTATGTTAATATGAAGAATTTTAAAAGAAATTTATTTATTAGTTTAAAAAGTTGTCACTAGTATTTCTGACGATTTTCAAGACTGTAGTCATAATATTTTTTATTTCTATTATTGAAACGCGTGACACTAAAATTTACAATTTTTTTCACTTATATATTCATTTTTGAATAGATTATGTTTCAATTTTCACCAATATTTATTAAATATCATCATTATAATCCCTATTTTGGCAGTAAATTGAACAAATTTTCCTCCAAATTTGTTTTATTTTTACCGATTTTTACTCAAGTTTAGTCTTTTTTGATTCCTCTAAAAAAACCATTTGGCCATCTGATAATACATTATACTAGAATAAGTACTTCTTATTCAAATGGCATAAGCTTGCCATAAATGTCAAAACGGCATAAAAACTCGAGCAAGTTTTAAATCTACTGGTTGTAGAATGAGTTTAAAAAAATAGTTATGTTAAAAATAAGATATCACTATTGTAGCTAAAGAATAAGGTCTAAATTCCTGAAATAAAAGATTTTAATTCTATAACATTTCTATAAATGTTTAAACAATTTTTAGTCGAAATTTAACATGTGTAAAGAGAAAAAATTTAATATTATTTGTGAGCTACAATTTTTAAGTATTAACCCTAAGACTACTTTATAGCAGCAGTTTGGCTAATAAAGTATATAACATTTTTTAGTATTAACTAGAGATGCACATATTAACAGGCTAACTTTTGACTTAGGTTTCCGGTTAAGGCTAAAGTTAAACATTTTGATGTGATTTAAGGATAAAGTTAAGAAAATTCTTGACTTAACGGGTTAAGAAAAAATTGCGAGTTAACCGGTTGACTCGAAATAAGATATATTTTATTGTATTATGCTTTTAAATTATTATTTACAATAAAAATATATATCATGTAAACTAATTGTGTTACAGGTATTGCATAAATGAGTGAAATATGTATACAATTATTTATTTTCACATTTTAGTTGAACATTACTGATTGAGATTGTTATGCTCAACTAAAAAAATCATAAATCCTTTCTATAAAATTATTTGATAATTAAAAACGTGTGGTTATATTCTTAGGGATAAATATTCCGTTTTTTTAAATTATGGCAATAATTGGGTAAAAATAGCCAAAAATCTGATTGGCGGAAATATCATACTGAAAAAAAGGAATATCCCACTCCATTTGCCCCTAAAAATAACAATTACAGCTTGATAGCTCAGATGCCATTGAAAAAGAACGGTTTTCCTCATTTACCTAAATTTCCATATTTTTTACCACTTTTTACCCGATTTTTTGCCCATTTATGACACTTTAATGACAGTTTTGGCCATACTTATGGCATTTTGTCGATATTTATTGGCCATTTGAACCTTAAGATCCATTATTAACATAAGAAATCAGGTTAAACCCCTTAATTTACGTAAGAAATTGGTAAAATTCTTTTATTAAAGTAAAGAACAAATTCCCTTAATTATTATAAGACGCTGTGTGAGCGAAGAGAACGGGATGTATACTACTAGAGTGTGATTGACAAACAGATAGACGGACAGAATAGTCAAATCCATATATCTATAAATCCTAAGGGAGGCCCATAGCCATAAACCATCGAAAGCGCGAGGCCTACATATTCTATCTACTCTTACGTAATCCTATTTTACAAAGAGCTAAAATGTGATGTGATAGACTCTAAAGACCCCTCTTGGACGCCAACTCCCTCAACTCCTATATCAATTGATTCAAATCGAATAGAGGAAAATAAGTAATGGGGTTTTGAGGTGGCGGGCATCCTCTTAATCAGGAGGGGTCAAAAATAATTTTAAATTGCCTTTCGCCACCTGTCATTCAGCTCAACTCAAAAAGCGGTAATAAACGAGCGGTCACTCGAGGGGGAGGGCACCCCCTCATAGAAAATATATACATTCATAAATTATATAAATATTTATAATCCGTGCGAAACACGGGCTAAAACCTCGTAGATTATAAAAGAATATGCAAATGAATAAATGGATGAATTTTCGTATTTCTTGATAAATGATTATTTAAAGTGTATTTTGTATTTGTTAAAAATTATATAAGCTTATGATTGTTAAGAACAGCCAAATTCGACTTAAAAATTAAAGAATATTTGGACAATTTTTCGAAAATAAATATTCGCATATTTTTAAAATTTTTGAAGTTGAATTATATTAAAATGGAATAAAAAATTAGTTGCCAGTTTTTGGTCGAAATACTGATTTTGAATGCGTTAACTTAATCAAAACAAAAAAAATGAAAAATCAAACTGAACCGATTTTATAAACTGGTTAACTAGGTTTAATATTTCCTCATTTATTAAACGCGATTATTCCTGTATATAAATGGACGAAATTTATGTGTTCGGTATTTGTTAAAATAAAGTACACGTTGGTTTCACGATATCGTAGTAAACATTAGCATTAATAGCGATGCATGTATGATATAACAACATTTAATCGTCGTTTAGATTTATTTACCCATAAAATCAATTAGAAATTAGTGATTTACAATCAACGATATATAGATATAGCAATCAAATATTCAAAAAAAGAGATGCAATTAATAGAAAAATATTTATTGATATATTTGTTAACAGTTATTGATAGACTGTATTGTTTCACAGAAGTACTGAGACCTCGCGGCGTACCACTCGATAGTAAACATTAATCGAGTAAATCACTAGATATCATACTTATAATATACTAAAATTGCAGAGAAAATCTTTTACGATCCTGGAAGAGACTTCACATGTTTGGATGGTTCAGCATCGCTGCCATTCGTGTTAGTAAACGACGATTACTGTGACTGCGATGATGGCAGTGACGAACCGGGAACCAGTGCTTGTCCTAACGCTTTCTTTCACTGCTCTAATGTCGGTTTCATCGAAAGGATAATCCCATCGTCGAGAGTGAATGATGGCATATGTGGTATGCTATAAGTAAATGATTTATATATCATTTGTTTTCCAATATTTGGTTCTATATTTGTGGTTCGCATATGTTTTGTCCATTAGATTGTTGTGATGCCAGTGATGAATACAATAGTTCGGTTCAGTGCGTCAATATATGTATAGAGTTGGGCGAAAGAATGAGGGAAGAGAGGGATCGGCAGCTAAGGCTTCTTAAAGAGGGTAATGTTATTCGCGAGCAATACGTGGAAGAAGCCAAACGAAAGAAAGAGGAATATAAAGCGCAACTCGAAGATCTCAGGCGAGAGAAGGAAAGCATTGAAGCGGAAAAAAATGCCAAAGAGTCGGTGAAAAAAGCGGCTGAAGAGAGAGAAAAGGCTGCACTCGATAAGCATAAAGAAGCGGAGGATAAGATTAAGCGACAAAGAGAAGAGTTGGAAGCTCTTCGAACTCAAGAAGAAGATAGCAAATTGGCTAAACGTGCGTTCAATGAAATGGATATCAATCGCGATAATCTTTTATCGTACATTGAAGTGCAAAAAGTTATTAAATTCGATAAAGACGGCGATGGAGTTGTTTCAGAGGACGAAGCAAAGGTAAATCTTGCATACTTATTATGATTAAGTTTAACTTAATGAAAATTTTGCTATAAATCAAGTTTTTCCTGTACGCCGCAAATGAATTGGATTTGGAAGAGTATTTGGAAACCGCTTGGATTATTATGAAGCCTTACTACCTTAAAGAAGCGCCACAGGTTTTTATTTAATTGTTTAATTTATTAGTTGAGCGCTAATAATTTCGATGAAAGATATAAGCTTAGCTTAAAAAGTTTACTATAGTTAAATCGCAAATTTAGACTTAATTAATAAATGCATTGTGTTATAAGCTTATGATCTGTATATTTGACTAACAGCCTGAAAGCGATGCTAAAGCTTTAGAATCAGAGCAAACGCAATCCGATCCATTAACTGAATCCTTCAATGAACGTGAGGTTGAAGGTGAACCGCAATACGAACCACCGGCAGAAGATAACGAACCTGTGGTAAGATTGTAACTTTGTGTGCGAAATTAATTTTTAAAATTTAACTTTGTTTTTTAAAACTTACGAGTTATTTTAAAATTAACATCAAAATGTTCATAAACACACGAAAGTTTTTATAATTAATTTGTATAGAATGAAGAAGAAGAGGAAGAAGAAGATAATTCTCCGCCATTTATTCCTCCACGAGATGCTGAGTTAATGGAAACATCAACTGATTCTACAGCAGAGTCACCACTAGAATATGACGAAGAAACTAAAACCTTAGTCGAAACCGCCAAAAAAGCGAGAGAAGAATATACGGAAATCGAAGGAAAATACTCGGATATGACGCGAAGAATTCGAGAATTAGAAGTGAATATTGAAACAGATTACGGTCCGAACTCTGAATTTATGGCACTTCACGGCCAATGCTTTGAATTAACTGATAGAGAATATATATACAAGTTTTGTCCATTCGATAACGCATCTCAACGGCCAAAAGATGGTGGAACTGAGACTAATTTAGGGTAAGATTTTATAGAGTTTTATTTTTTGAAAACTTATTAACGAACTTCAATTAAATGAGTAGCCGTTGGGGTTCATGGATCGGACCAGAATCGAATAAGTACGAGAAAATGAAGTTTGATGGCGGAGCCACGTGTTGGAACGGACCAGCGAGGTCTGTGGTGGTTAGCGTGAAGTGTGGCGTTACCAACGAAGTGACTGCCGCTTCGGAGCCGTCGCGTTGCGAATATGCTTTAGATTTTTTCACGCCTGCCATTTGCACGGCTGTACCACAACAAGAGCACATCCACTCCGAGCTTTAGTATTTGACAATTTTAATAAATTATGAATTAAATATTAGATTTTATTTTTTATTTACTAAGTCTAATATTGAGATTTGTCATATTGACATTTAAGTTTAAAAATCGTTTTGTGTTATTTGCGTCATTCACGAACATTCCTGTCCTCACTTTTCAATAATCAATTGATTAAAATGATATTTATTACTTAAATGTTTTAATTTTAACATTTTATTTTCGCTTCATCTTATGGTATAAAGTTTTTACAACAATATATAGATTCAAGATTTAAAATTTGCTGAGTTTTCAGCTTATTATTTTAAGTGCATTCTTTAAATACTAAAAGTTCAGAAACTTTGTTATTAGTGTCTAATCGACATTAAATTCCGTTTTGTAGTAAAAAAAACAAGTATTCCACATAAAAAAATAACAATACATTTATACTGTATATTAATAATTGTTAGATATAACATTAATATAAAGTACATTACGTTTAACAAAAAAAAATAGAAAAATTTTCTTATTAAATTGAAAGAAGGCAATCAATTTAATTTGGCAAAAAATGCAAAACGTAAGAATATTTACGGTAATTAATTGTGTAAAAATACTCGGCGCTCCAATAAAACGAAAAATCTTGATTTGGTGGCCATACTAGAATTTTTTATCGATAACTATTTCCTATCCATTTTACACAGGGATAACTATTTATAAATCTGTATTTATTCATCTGCATATATATTCCAGTTAAGTTTTTTTATTATACGAAATTTTTTTTATTAAGTTAACAAATATTCAATGAATAATTAATATACTTGAAATCAAAAATGTTGCTAAAACATCGATCATTTCTTAGAGACCACAAAACAATATTGTAAGTTATTAAGTATAGTGAAAATCTAAAATTTATTTTAAAAATAGTGCCAAAAATGAAAGAAAATGAGCAGTGAAATTCGAAAAAAGTTTATTATAACCAGTGTTGAAGATATAAATAGATTATAGCACATAATCTTACAAATACGTATATAAAAGCAAAACAATTCCATGAGTGCCCGGATAGCTCAGTTGGTAGAGCATTAGGCTTTTAACCTAAGGGTCCAGGGTTCAAGTCCCTGTTCGGGCGCATTCATTTTTTGCCAAAACAATATAACATTCTTCACTTTTTTTCCTAATATACTTATTTGTTAATATAGGATTAATTTCTTCCTCATATACAATTTTACTAAACCTAAATCGTATATATTATGAATCGCATGAATTCTAATGTATTTGCCAATAAATAAAAGCGGAAATATTTCTCTTACAAAACTTAATACATTTTTAATCGATTATCTGAATCAAATTAAAATAAATATCCAAATTAAGCAGCAATACTACGAAAAAAGCAGTGAATTATTCGTATTGATTTCAAACTGAAAAAGAGAATGTTGTAATCAAAAAGTGATTTTTACCGGTAAAATTAACATTTATCCCCCGTCAGTGCTATTACAATGAATACTGTTTAGTGAATCATTGGTGAAACTAAAATAGTTATTGGACGTCATTAATGTATACGTGCGCATTAGTGATTAAAAGTTTAGTTCCATTACCGCTGTACTGCAGTAACGGCAGTGGAATTGGAGATTAGCTCATGTAACCATTAAGAAATGGTAACCAGTTTTTGCTCGCAGTAACCGAACGGTAGTGGGTTTTCATCTGATTTTACAAGCAAACACAAAATGTATTTATCAAACAACAAACATTTTTATATTTCAATATCAGTTTTCTTTAGACTAAATTTTTAAATACATCATTATTCGGCATTTTTTTCGATTTTAAATTATAACTTATGACGTAAAAAATGTTTTTAATCCAAACTTAGTTGAACGTTGAGCTATAATATTAATAGTTTCAACGGTAACATTACTGTAATGGAATGAAAAATAATAGAGTTTGCCGGTAATGAAACGGTAATGGAATTGTTTGAATGAAATATTTCCCACCACTACTGTAGTGTGTATCAGTATTATCGCTATACTGTATGTCTTATGTCTATCTTTTGTTTGTATTATAGTGTTTTAATTGTGAAAATGGTTTATTATTTTAATTAATAGTCTATTTAATTGAATTAATCGTAGTTATCTATCGATACGATGAGTAAACGTAAGCAAAACCAGGAAAGTTCGGAAGAGGACACCGAAAAGCGACAAATAAAGATAAAGGCTGAGCCAACTAGTGATTCGTCGTCCAGTTCTGACGAAGAAGAAGAATGGAACGCAAAACCATCGAAATCAAAGTCAAAGGCAAAGCCGGTGACCAAAAAGGTGAAACAAGAAGTGGTTGAAGAGGAGGAAGAAGAGAAAGAGGAGGGAGAGGTGGAGGACGACGAGGAAGATATGGACGATGAGGACGAGTTGGATGAGTTTAACGATGGTTACGACGAAAATCTGATGGGAGACGAAGACGACCAAAGAAGGCTCGCTATGATGACTGAGAAGGAGAGGGAACAGGAATTGTTTAATCGAAGCGAAAAGAGGGAAGTATTGAAAACCAGGTTCGAAATCGAGAAAAAGCTACGAATGGCTAAGAAGAAGGAATTAAATAAATCGGCGACAGAGGCTGCTGTTAGGAGTACTGAACGGCGAAAGAATATGGAGGACAAGAGGAAAGTGAAGGATGCCATCAAAGGACTGAAAGCTGAGCGCGAAAAACGAGAAAAGAGGGAAAAAGCCAAACAACAAAAGCTTAAAGCGTCTGACGTCTACTCTTCCGATTCGGATTCGGATGACGAAAAAAATGTTCGCCGAAAGTCGTCCTCATCTTCATCGTCGTCTTCCTCTTCCAGTGACGAAAGTGACGCCGAAAACGTAAAACATACTCGAAACGAAGAAAGCAAGAAAGACGACGACGATTGGGACGACAGAGCGGCCAGTGATAAGGAAGAAGTGGAATCGTGGACAATCACTGTCGAACACTTAAACTCGATTCGACTTTCGCGCTACAAAATGGAGAAGTGGTGTCACACGCCATTCTTTCGCGACACAGTCACCGGTTGTTTCGTTCGCGTCAATATCGGCCAAAACAATAAAACCAATCAACCGGTTTATATCGTGGCGCAAATCGTAGACGTGATCGAAACGGCAAAAGTGTACGCATTGGGCACATCGCGCACTAATAAAGGCATTAAATTGAAACACGCGCGACAACCGGAGAGAGTATATCGCCTTGAATTCGTTTCCAATAACGAAATTAATGCCAACGAGTTTCAACGATGGCACGAATCAATGCTCGGCGAACGATGCGAAGTTCCATCAAAAGAGTTCGTCGAACGAAAGAAACGTGATATCGCGAACGCGCTTAACTATAATTATAGTGATAACGACATCGAGTCTATTGTTCAGGAAAAGGAACGGTTTAGCAATCGTCCCGTGAATTTCGCTATGAAAAAGACTAAACTGTTAAAAGATAAAGAGATGGCAGAAATGATTGGCGACAACGAAAAGGCGGAAAAGATTTTGCTGGAAATCGATGAATTAGAAGTGGAGGCAAAACGGATCGATAAGAAAAGAACGCAAAATATTGCCGCTATTTCTTACATTAACGAACGAAATCGTATGCGAAATATAAAAGAAGCGGAGAGAGCACTGACAGAAGAGAGTGCTAATAACAAAATTCACGATTCACAGGATCCGTTCACAAGGAGAAAGTGTACGCCAACTATGATCCATATGTTTAATAAAAACAAAACTTTTAAGAGTGAAACGCCAGGAAATGATTCGAAGACTGAATCGGAAGGTGACAGCAGTGTTAAGTATTACTCAACGGACTCAATAGTTAGCAATGACGGCGAAGAGAAAAAGAAAGATTCGGCTATTAATGGAGAGTTGGATCCAAAGCCAACATTCGTGAATGAAAAAGCTTCATCTCCTGGAGGCTCAAGCAATCAACACGATTTATTTTTAGCTCATAATTTTGATATTAAGATAGACTTTGACGTTGACATAGGAATCCCTTCGGTGTCGTCGGCAAACTCTTCATTATCTGGTGGACTACTTTCAGCGCATAATAGCACTTCGAGTACACCCAAACCTACTAATAGAAGATCTCTTAATTTGGACGAATACAAGAAAAAGAAGGGACTTATTTGAATGTGCATTGCTTTGTTTTAATTTTGTTTCTTTTTTCTCTAATTTTGTTTTGTTTCTCTCGAGTCTAATGTGAATTTTGTTTAATTCAATTTAAAGAAGATTATAATATTCATAATACCGTTAAGTTAAAGCGCTATTATGAACGGCGCGGCATCTTTTATTTTGAGTGTTCTACTATGGAACACAACAAGTGAATAGAGGCAGTCATCCGAAGCTGTGCTTTGAGAAAGCTCTTAATAATTGACGATATTTAAATTTAATGTCTCACATGTTTTGGCCAATTGGTCAATATTCTGTAAATTTGACATTTTGTTTCATGAACCATGATATGGTGTATCCAATCAACACAATTAGCAATCATTTATTATTTATTTAATAAACAAAAATTATTTTAATCACGTGTTTTGTGCGTTTTTAAATGTTTTCTCTTTAAATTACAAAAAAAATGAAAATAAAATTTGAAATCCTATCCAACAAATTGTTAAGTTAAAAACAAAAAATAATTTAAAAAATGAGAGTAAATGCGAAATTAATTAAAAACAGTGTACGGTAATAAAATTATCGTCCGATTCCAGGATATTGGGAAACTGATTTAACTTTACCAGTTCTATTGACAATTGCCTGATAGTAATTTTCGCCCGTAGACTCTACTGATGGAGTTCGCTCCACCGGTTGTGGCCTCGCCTTTGTGCTCGGCTCTGCTCGCTTTATATTCGTTGGAATATTCGCCGATGATCTCTGTTTGATTCGCAACTTTGATGCGCCTTTCGATGATTTAGGTCTAACCGTTTCGGGTTCCGAATCAGTAAGCGTTCTCGACGTAACATTTCCTGATCCGCTTCCTTTCTTTTTTAGTACAGTTGGCGTTTCCTCTTCGTTAGACGTAAAGCTAAACGAACCGAAAAATCCGCAGAAATACGCGATGATTGTAAAAAGTGGAAACCATATCAATATGAATAGAATAATACCGATACCGCACGCCAGTACCCAATATATTTCGTGCGAGAACGGTAGCGAAGGGCCTTTCTTTTTAAATTTATGGTTATTCGACGCTAGAAATGCTGCAATCGCTCCACAAATCATGCCAACGAAGATTAGACCAAATAAATAAACCAATCGGATGGACGCGCAACTTTTGGCACGTTTCGCGTATTTACGTTTAATCGCGTACCGATAGATTACAACAGTAAAGGCGAAACAAAGTATGGCCAGAATGCTGGCCACTAATCCGGCGAAAACGCTGGACGGCAACTCATCTTTATAGTCTGCGCAAAACTGTTTACTGGTACACGGAATTATTAAAATGCACGACAATAGTATTATATTGACAGATACGAATAAAAACGCTATCAATTCAACGCAGGTTAGTGTCGATGATGGCGGTCTATCTTCCTTAATATTCCGTTTAACGATCTCTCCCGCCGGATATTGTTGTTTATTTTGAATCCGATGTTTCGGAAGGCTTTCCACCAGACTTCCAACATGAACCATATTAGCGTTATCTAAATTGACTTCTTGTATCGTAATTATTGCTACCATTATCGATCCATTTGAATTGTGGTTCAATTCGACATAACTAATATCTTTAAGCGGTTGGCTTCGATAGAGCCTAAACCTCACAACTCTTTTATCGATTAGATTCGGATCTTTGAAATTATTTCTGAACATGTGTGGCGTGAAAGCTGTTTTTGATAACGATCTTTTCTTCGAGTCTTTTATTTCTATTGTAATCGTTGCCTTTTTAAAGTCGTAATTACCTTTAGTAGTTCCGTAAACAATTCTGACGATATATTGATAGTTAGCAGTCTTTTCGGTACAATTTTCAAAAACTTTGTCTGTATCAGAGCTTTTATTACAGAAATATATGATAATGGCTAACAGTAGCATAAATATCCAAATCACCGCAACAACTAAGTATGATAGATATAGTATCAAAGACATCGTACTGTAGATGAGAACATAAGATACGATAATAAGATATTTTAATTGCAATTAATAACGTTTACCATTAATTTAAATTTGAACTGATAACTGATTTTGATAGCATATAAATTAAATTCTATTATTGCTCTCGTGATTATAATTTCGAGATTACGTGTGTGTGTACAACAATTAAAATCATTGTAAATCGCATGCCAATGTTAATTTATTGTTAAATAGAGGAAACGCGAGCAGCATTATTAGTAAAAATTGGATTTAATTTTAATTTTATGACTAATTGGATTAAATTGTTCCCAAATCAGTATATCCAGTGCGAAAGCATATAAAAAAAGTTTAATAAATCACTATTGAAACAATAAAATGATTTTTAATGCATTTATTAGCTTTCAGTTATTTTGGCAAATCCTGATTTGATGTTCAGAAAACACGGGATAAAAAAATAGATGAAAACCAAAACCAGATAACTTTGTAAATGTTTATTATCAGTTATTTGATTCTTAAAATATGCATTTAGTTTTTAAATTCAAATTAAAATATATATGAAATATTGCCGCGTTCAGAAAATAGTATATTTATATAATATATTTATTAACAATAAAATTAAAAATAACTACCAATCAAATGGGTTATTGAAAATCATTTTATATCTCACGTGGATATATAAAACAACACATATGCCGCTTGAGTTTTGACGTCCTCCGCACTCATTTGCGTCACTTCTTGGTCATCATATCTGTACCACTTTTTCCTGGACAAGTGTTTCGAAAAAGCGATATAATGTCCGCCTTCGAGCGTTCCGTAATGGTTGACAACGCCGTAAAGATCGTAATGCGATTCGTGCGCACTAAACGTCCTTAACGTCAGATCTTCGATCGGGAATTCGATAAACGTTTGAAGTTTTTGCCTCCACAGACCGTCGTAATAAAATCTATCCATTAATTTGATCACATATCATAGATTTAAAAACGGATTGAAATAAAAAACTGTATTCAACAAAAGCAAATACCTCTTTAAATGAATTAATAATACTTTTGGCAGTTTACATATCGATATTTTCTTGTCGGCATCGCGTTTCTGCTTACAAGTTGGACATTCCCAGCCCGCTTCACCTGTAATACGTTCCGCCTTCAAAAACTGGTTAAAACAATCATTTAACGTCGACCTATGATTGGTTAACGGCAACGATAGGCAACTAAAAACTTCGAAACTGTTCGAAACTTTGCTACAATACAAACAGGTTAACGTATGCATGAGTAGCCCTTCGAACAGACGCGTCACTATTGAATTGTTTTTAGCGATATGTTGCTTCCAAAACTTATTGGCCGCCAATGTTGGCGATAAATCTTCTGGAATCGTGGTGTCGATGATGTCGATGTCGCTCTGGTTGAGGTCTGCGTGCAATTTTTCCAGAAGCATAACCAAAAATTCGTGCGAATCCTGTTGATCGCAACCAATAAAACCAGGCAAGTGTTTGCTCACACAGTTCTTTAAATCTTTTGGCGCAATCGATTTATATTGCGGTGGAAAAGCCATTGTCCTCAGCAAAGCGGCCACTTCTAGAGCTAATTCGCCTTTACTTCCGAATTTTGATTCACGGTTTATGCTAAATTTTCCATTAAAAAAGTTAATAAAATCGGATGTGTTGGCCAAACATTGGACAATTGAATTCATAAAACAAGTGTTGCCCAAATTTCTCAATCCAGTTATCGATTGACCAGCGATACCATAAACTGGAGAGAAATCTCTTATTTTATTGTCGCTTATTGTCGACGATTCGCGATTAAACATTTCCCGACTTAACGACGGTTTCGATGTGCGATCGAATTTCGGAGCACTTGTCGACAATTTCGAATCATTGTTATCGAATTCGTTTTCATTCTCTTCTTTGGCCAACAATTGGGCGATATTTGGCGACGAAATAGAGCGCGACATCGAACTATTAATTGACAACGAATTAACGGAAACTTTATTCGGACTCAACGATGGCTTATCGAAACTATTGTTTAAATTTAACTTCACTTCGCCATTATTTTTGGCATTATTATGTTCAACATTGTTATCGATTTGATCGCCGCCGTCATTGTTTATGACATAAATGCCATTTCGTCTGCCTCTCAATTTCACTTCATTTAACTCTCCATTCACCGCGTTTTCTGGTGAGATATTTTCTTTGTCGCAATTATTTAAATCATTGTGAATGAGCTGTGGTTTACTCTTTCGCAAAGCGGTTCGTAACGCATCATTTTCGTCATCCTTTTTCTTGCTCATCGTTTCAAACTGACGATAATTATGTTCCAAATCGATTTTCAGCGACGCAATCATTTCTTCTGACGCTTCGATTTGCTTCTGTAGTTTAAACTTTTCAACGTCAACCGACGGACGCTTTATATCGTCTAAATCTCTTTGCAACGACGCAACCATTTCTTCCGTGGCCTCTATTTGTTTCTGCAATTTAAACTTTTCGACATCGATGACCGTTTCCTTCGCGATTTGTGGTTTCGGCGTTTCTTCGGTCTCCGTTTTCGGTTTCAACGATCGGTTAAACACAGGTTTAGCGATGCCTGGAATCGGTGTGTGAATTGATCGCGAATGGAAAATGTTATTTAATCGTTCGTGCATTCCATTCGGAACATCGTTATCGATATCGCCATTGAGAACGCCATTCAGTGCGCTATGATTTTCAACCTTATTATTCGCTTTTTCTTCGATGTCGTCATTGAATTGATAATTGAACTTTAAATTGATTTGTTTCGGTGACGCAACGTATTCGTTCATTTTTGACAAAACTTCCGCATTTGTCGAATACATGGGGTATGTCAACAGCCATTCTTTGTAACCACCTTTTAATAATAACGGCTTCGATTTGATTTTACAGGCCGATTGATCCCACTATTTCCACAAAATTATGTTTGAATTAAAAATCAAAATTAAAATCATAACATGTTTGCGATAATACCTTCCAAAGCGCATCGGCAAGAATATAGACGTGAGAGCCAACCATAAACGCGTAACTGGTTTTATCAACGATTACAACTTTGTTCATCATTCGTCTTCGCGCGAATGCGTCGCGAGAATTGCCTAATGGTAACAGTTTTTCTAGTTTATTGGACGTGAGTCCTGGCGTTAATATATCGTTGGGAATATTGGCCACAGTTATATCTCCCGCTGTTTTAAATTTCGCAGAAATCCGTGATTCGCTATACTCTGGAGCGGTTCGCGTATCGATAATTAAAATTTTCGTGATTTCGGACGAATTTTCGATAACCTCCAACAAATCGATGCAATCAATGGTTGGGTATTCGCCATCAATCGAATCCGATTCAAGTTTTTTGGCGTCGAGCGGCAACTCGTTATCATTGATTACGTTTGCGTTGGAAATATGGTCACGTCTTGCCTGTTCGCTCTCACGTAATGTCTCGTATCTCTTCTCAACGCTAGCACTCAATTGTTCCGTTTGATCCAACGCTTCGGTAACTTTAGACGTGCCTATCATTTGTTCCACGTATGTCTTGTGTTTTCCATAATCGTTTGATTTACGAATTTGCTGATACAGATCGATAAATCTATAGAAGAGTACGTACGCTCGCTCTTCGTCGCCATCGTTCACAGCATTCTTCGCAGCCGTATATAATTTTAGCGCTGATTTTGTACCACTGTTTGGACGACATATAAACCAAAATTTAATTAATAAAATATGATATAATTAATAGATAAATAGGTTTTACTCATTACTTTAGGACATCATTGACTTTAATCGCTGCCTTTGTTTCTTCCGCTTTTTTGTTCAATTGTGACAACGATTTAGCCATATATATGTCTTTCAGTTTATTAATGATCGGCATTATGTTGCGATTGATTATAATAAAACTTAATAATTTACAAAAATCAATGTCAATATTGGTTATTTTTATTTGGATAAGATATGCATGTAAAACAAAAACGCTAATAGTTTTTTTTATTTCATCGCATTTTGCGTGTTTTTTGATTACGCCAGTAATATCTTCAAAATATGCATTTCACTGCTATTAATCAAAACGAAATATACGAAAACATCACGGAATATATATATACGAAAAATGAGACACCATATATAAAAAAATATATCTATATATTGAATGTAATGAAAATAATAATAACAGTTTAACAGTAAATAAACAATAAAAACGATAAGTTATTTAAATGTGATAAATAGTATGAGTGTATTACAGTTGCGCCACACATTGCGTATGTGCTGTGTAAGCATAAACGATATGTCTCTCTATGCGCTTATGCACCAATGCATTGTATCATTTTGCTAATACAGATGGCAATCAAATCGTATCATTTTAAGTTCTTGTCTCTTAAACATGTGAACCATAGAATTACTAAAATTAATAGCTTTAAATTAATTTTAAAAAATTAAGATCACAATCCTTAAAGCTGTTTCTGATTGGGTAGATAGAAATCATGATCTGAAATAAAATTCAAAACAATTAGTAAAACTGGGATACATTTTGAATCAGTATTAATTAGATGAAGAATCGTGAATGCTAAAAGTTAAGTTTAAGTGCTCTGGTTGTGTTTATTATAAGGTTTAATGTAAATTGAAACTCTTAACTAATCACTTTCTTAATGTATTCAAATCGGTAAATGGGAATTAGAGCAATAGTTTGTTTTTGTAATACAGGAAATAAAATTTTTCACTTTAATCAACAGTTAATCTCAAGGGAAAAATTTTCATTTAATCAATTTATTTTTATTTTCTCAGAAAATTTTGATTTTTATTTCCTGCGTATTACAATAAATTTATAAAAAACGTTTTTTAATAATTTAGTTGTCCGGTAATCTAGTGATACAAAGAGGGATGGATTACTCTGAGAAATTTTTAAAACTCTCACTTCAGGGAGGTGTGGAACTCATAGAATTTAAGCATTAATTTTTAGGCCTAAAGATAAATTTTTCTTCAGTGGCCTTACAAAATCACATCACAAAACTCGTTGAATTTTATTGATAATTTTTGGTCAAAGAAACCAGTTTTGTTAACTGAAACTCATCGGTTTTGTTAAATAATTTTGAGTAAATAAAGTCGAGCTTATGGTTTTGATCAGAAATTTACATTCTCAGTGGCAGCTCTTGCTACTATTTTTTTAAAAACTAATATATTTGTTACATACAGTAAGTATGCATTAACCCACGAAAAGTTTTCTATGAATATCTCTTATTGTTTACTTTTTGTCGTGGAACGTGAAAATTTTTAATTAATTTCTATCCATAAACTTTGCTATTTTTATGTCACATTCTGTGATACCATGTCTCAAATTAATTTGGAATACGTAAAGGTATGAATACATTAGCCCTAACACATCTGTAGCATCAAATCTCTATAAAAAATTTTTTAAAAAAACAGTGTTAAATTTATGAAGACTAGCAGAATAATTTTAAACAACGAAAAGTTAAAGTCCACAAAACTATATTTGATCATGATAACCCATTACTGTATAAATTAAATTACTGTAATAAAATTTTGGAAATAAAATAATTACAGTAATTTAATAATTATTCCATTTAACTATTTGAAATAGCTTTAAAAAATACCAGATTCATATCATATATACATATCTCAAAGTTGTCTGTCTGTCTGTCTGTGATACGCTTATAGGCGCCTCCCCTGGTAGCTGCACCCCCCGACACCTATATCGTTGGATTCAGCTTAAAGAGAGGAGTGCAAGTCGGGGGGTCTCGAGGTGGTGGGACCTCCCATAAAAAAGGAGGGGCAAAAAAAACTAAAAATTCCTATCCACACCTATTTAATTCAATCAATCTCGAAAAACTGAGTAAAATGAGGGGTCACTCGAGGGGTCGGACCCCCCCTAAAAAAAGAGGGGCAAAAAAATTAAAAAATACCTATTCACACCTATATAATTAAAACCAGCTCGAAGAACTGAATAAAATGAGGGGTCACTCGAGGGGGTGGTACCCAACCCCCTAAAAAAGCAGGGGCAAAAAAATTCAAATCCGGGACGGGTTGGGTGGAGTACGAGACGGGTTGGGTGGGGTCCGGGACAGGTTGGGTTGAGTCCGGCACGGGTTGGGTGGGGTCTGGTACGGGTTTGGCGGGGTTCGGGACGGGTTTGGTGGGGTCCGAGACGGGTTTGGTGATGTCCGAGACGGGTTGGGTGGTGTCCGGGACGGGTTGGGTGGAGTCCGGGTTGGGTCGGGGTGAGTCGGGTTGGGTCGGGGTGGTTCGGGTTTGGTCGGGTTGGGTAGGGTCGTATAGGATCGTGCTGGGAAGGGTTGGGAAGGGTTTGGAAGGGTTGGGAAGGGTTGGGTTTTGTTGGGTTGGGTTGGGTTGGGAAGAGTTGGGTTGGGTTGGGTTGGGAAGGGTTAGGTTGGGTCCGGTCGAGTCGAATCCAATCGGGTCGGGTTGAGACAGGTCGGGTCAGGTCGGGTCGGGTCGGGTCGGGTC
>JAQIXJ010001676.1:0-19328 GCA_034700185.1 Phthiracarus laevigatus | reverse complement strand
TGTTTTTGCTATAAGCATAGTACTATTATATGCATACTAGTAAAGCAAGTGTGAAAATTTAAAACGGACACACGTTACTTTAAATATTAATTATATTTTGTGATACTAACCTAATTTTGCCCATATTGGCCAGTTTTTTGATAAGATTTTGCCAATTTAAGTCTGAATATCCCCATTTTTTCTACAAAAACAGGCATTTGCAACTCAATAATTAGTATTATTGCTCAATTTTGCCCAACTTTGCCAATTTTGACCCTATTTTGACCCTATTTTTTGTTCTTATTGAGCTATAAATAATTTTTACCAATTTCTTATATTAATAAATTGATTTTTACCGATTCCTTATATTAATAAAGTGCTTATTAGTGGTGATAAGAAATTGTTAAGTGACAGAATAAATTAATTTCTTAAAATTATTAACGGAGTTACAGAATAAGAAATAAACTTAAAAGTTATAATTATATTTTATCTAACTGCAAATTTCCGATATATGGATTTGGGAATTCTTTCCGTCTGTCTGTCCATCGGTCTGTCCTTCAGTCTGTCCGTCTGTCTCTCGGATGTGCCCACTCTTATTCTAATTAAGGGGTTTTGACTTTTAATCTAATAAAGGTATTTTACCAATTTCTTATTCTAATTAAGGTATTTTCAGGTTAATAAAACCACTAATTAGTGTCAATATGAACAAAAGTATTCTAATAATTATTATTAAAACGGTCAAAAAATGGCCAAAATTGGGTCAAAATAGTCAAAAATAAGATAATATCTTTATTGGAATCTGCCGCTCGTTGCTTTAAAAAGTGATTTCTAGTTTCAAAATGACATAAAAGGTCAAAATACTTGAATAATTAGCCAAAAATGACCAAAATTAGAAATACAATGTGAGTGGCATCTGCCGCTATTAGCTGTAAAAAAGGAAATTTATGTCGTAAAATAAACAAAAATCTGGCTAAAACAGGCAAACCTTGGCAGAAATGGCCAAAACTTAAGTTAAAAAACAGTGGCATCTGCCACAGTTTGGCGGTATTTAAATGATTTTTAGATTCAGTTGTTAATAACTCAGGTTTAGAGTCAAAATTCATGTTAAAAGAACTTAATATAATTCAAAACTTAAGTGTCATCTGCCGCTAACGGAGCTTGTATATTATAGAACACGAAATATTGATATGGCTAGCGAGCGAACGGAGTGAGCAAGCGACCAAGTTTTCACTGAACTTAACTTTACAAAGTCAGATATTATGACTGTATCAATCTTGTTTTATTTTAATTATAGCAAAGGGTATGCAAAGTGGGATATTGAATAATTTTGTTTAAATAAAGTTTTAATTTTTATATATGATTATTAGTGAATCAGAGTATTTATAATATTTGTTCTTGTTTATATATTATAATTTATTTTTCAATAAACTAATTAATTCTTAATTTATTCTGATAGCTCGATTGAATGAATATTTTTTTAAATTTTTTAAATTTTATTTTTTATTTCGGACATGGTTTGTCATATAAGATTGTTGTAGTATTATTGGATAGTTCTTGTCATTACCTATCTAATGATAGCCCACATATAATGTTATGAGTTTGGGTTGACCCTAAAAACTCGAATAACCCCAAATTAGAATATCCCATTCTGTGGCCAAAGCGAGCATAACACTAAGTTTAGACCTACTTTATCCAATACTTTACCTAATTCCCTTTCACTCAGGGTATCCAAATATACTCCCATTTGCCGCATCCGAGCGGTACCCAATTCGACACCCTTTCCGAAAAAACTTATTCTTATGTTTTATTGAACATAATTTATGGTAACAATTGAGCGCATTTCAAATTGTGTCTCATATTTACGTGTCAAATAAGTACTGCTTACGATATATTCAATTAAGTTATCAAATTATCGTGAAATTTTTGGATACATTCTTCAGTTAGTTAGCTTTTGGATACATTTTTTAAAGTTTAATCATAACTTATGAGGTTTTCTTTTAAAAAATTTCAGTACATATACGTGCGCTAGGTTGAAAAACGGGTCAAAATTGGTGTTACCCTGATCTACAGAAGTCAGTGTATATATGGTCATAAGTCACTTTACCATACTGGTAAAACGAGCATATTTGTATTTGTTTATGCTCGCCAAGAGTAAAATGTTTACAATTTAAGGGCTAAAAACAGACTGAACCTAAAGTTTAAAACTTAATTACTATACTGACTGAAAATATTAGTGATTGAAAAAATTAGATTAGCACAATCCAATAACGGTAAAAAATAAAAACAGATCCCATTTTCAAATTCCACTAGTATTTACAGCAGCCACTAACGACACTGTAAAATCTAATTCAATTATAAACGTTATTTAGTTTAGTTAATTGAATTGTGAATATTGAACATTACATTACGATTCTTTGTTGTTATATTAAACATAGTTTCTCAATTACACATATTCTACTTACGAGTTAATTAGTTTAAATTATGCCAAATATGTTTATTTAATACATTAAGTTCTTCTTTTTGGTAACTTTCTCTTCTCTTTTCGAAAAATTTTGATGACAAAAATTGCATGTAAAATTTTTCAAATTTTCATAATACATGGTTTTTTATTGAAAGAAGAACTTTGCAACATGAAAAACAACGCATAACTTGGGCTCTCTTACAAATTGAGAAGCGAACTTTAAATATTGAAATAGCACCGAATTGGGAAAACTCTGTAAAGTGTTTTACGCTAAAACTCACTTCTGTGTGCAATATGTGTAAGACCTTTAGTGAACGCTAGTTCTATTTCTAACTATTTTAAAATTATCTAACTATTTTATTTTATTTCTAACTGTAATTCAATTTTTTAAATTTGATAAATTGGCGTCAGAATGGGAAAAATTGTCGCTTAAATACGATAAGTTTTGGGATGGGTTATGTTTTCCCGGTTTCAATTAAAAAATAATTTTAAAATTTTTTCGAAAAAGTTTTAGACACAAAATATTGCCGTTTAAATCCATTTAGTTTTTGCATGACAGTTATTAAAAATTTTTGAAGTAAAATCAATAGATTATTTCTAACTTTTTTCTAACTATTTGACCGATTCTTACTAACTAATAATAAACTATTTTCGTCCTTTTTTCTAACTATTTTGCATCCTTAATTATTACCAGTGATGCAGAACGCTCGAGAGGATGGCGCTCGGTGCTAAGCGTGAGCGGCGAGCGTTACATTTTTACCGAGCGCGAGCTTGAGCGCTGAGCGTGCCAGCGTCGGGCATATATTAAAACAAGATCGATACGGTCATAATATCTGACTTTGTAAAGTTAGTTTCAGTAATTTAATGGTCGCTCGCTTACTTCGTTCGCTCGCTTCCATTATTTTATATAATTTTTATTATAGTTAACGTTTTTACTTTTAAATTCGGAAAATTCCGCCAAGAATTTTTACTATTTTTTCCCCGATTTTTATAATTAAAGTATTTATAGTTACAATGAAAATGGAATCTCCCGTTTAGATTTTTACCTATTTTTATCAAATTTTTACCCGATTTTTATTATTTTTGTCCAAATTTGTACTATAAAAACGGATTCTCCCGTTAAGATTTTTGGCTAATTTTGACTATTTTTGACATTTGACTGTTTTGCAATAAAAATGGGAGCTCCCGTTCTTAATTTTCACCATATTTTGGTCATTTTTGTCTTATTTTTCCCATTTTCCTGTTTTATACCTCTTTTTACCCGATATTTGACCCATGTTGTAGCGTTTTAGTACCCTTCTTAAGCATAAAATGAACTAATTAATTCTTATTGTGACGTCATAATCCCTTTATTAGCTTAAGAAATTGGTTAAAATTCCTTTATTAACATAAGAAATCGTTTAAAATCTCTTTATTAACATAAGAAATCGTGTAAAATCGCTTAATTAGAATAAGATATTACCTAAAATCCCTTAATTAGAATAAGAAAATGGCAAAATCCCATTAATAAAGTAAAGATTAAAATCCTTTAATTAGAATAAGAGTGCGGAGACGGACAGACGGACGGACGGACAGACGGACAAAGTCAAATCCATATATCTGTCTAGTCAGATAAAAAAAATTTTAAAAAATTTTTCATGTTAACTTAATTAAAAATTTATGCTACAACATAGATACATATAGGTACAATAAGTTGTAGCTCAAAATTGATTATAGAAAAGTTTATAGAAATGATTTTATATTTCTAACAGTTTTCACCAGTGATGTGGGCGCCAGTCCATACTAGTCCACACAAATGTTAAGCATTGTAGTCAGACTGGGCGTGGAATATGTATAACATTTCTCTGCATTCATGGATTAAGTAGCACATGTATGGTTTTCACTTTAATGTATCCATGTAAATTACATTTTTTAAATTTGACAAATATTGACGTATTAAGATGTTTATCTGCAAAGAATAAGAAGTTCTGTTTCCCCGATAACTATCGCAGTCAGTACTTAAACCAAGTTGACACCCCATCGACTAACCCATACGGGTTATATTAACTCCGGTCTTTAATCTTAGTTGAATGATGTGTCCAAGTATTTTTTAAACTCAGTCCTTACGCCATGTCAGGATTCCACCCGACAAAGCCGAACCCCACCCACCTATTCCAATCCCACCCGCTCTAACCGGACTCCACCAGCCCATTCCGTACCCCACCCGCACATGGCCCCAACCGTAATTCCGAACCTCACCCTCTGATTCCGTTACATATGCCCTTTACCCACCCTTTGTGAAAACAACCATTTTACAGGAGAGGACGCCCACCCCATCGAGTGACCCCTCATTAAACTCCGTATTTTGAGCTGAGTTGAATGATATAGGTACTGAAGAGCATTTTTAAATTTTTGTTTATCTGACTTCAAAATTCAGATATATGGATTTGACTATTCTGTCTGTATGTGCACACCTTTATGTTAATTAAGGGATTTTGTTCTTTACTCTAATAAAAGGATTTTGACCTAGTTCTTATGCTTATAAAGGGATTTCACAAATTTCTTATGTTAATTAAGGAATTTTGTTCTATTCTCTAATAAAGGGATTTCATAGATTTATGTTAATAAAGGGATTTTGATCTATTTCTTATGCTAATTAAGGGATTGTAAGGTCAAAAAGGACAAAATATAGTGTCAAGAATACTGAATATATGCTCAAAGTTGGCAATAAAGGGGTCAAAATTGGCCAAAATTGTGTAAAAATAGGCAAGAATCAGAGAAAAATAGCCAAAGTTTAGGTTAAAAATTGAGTGTCATATGCCACTTTTTGATGTAAAAATAGCAATATTCAGGCTAAAAATAGAAAAAAAAAGACCAAAAGTAAGAATAAAATTTGAGTGTCATATGCCGGTTTTTGCCATAAAAATTATGATTTTCAGACTCAAAATGGCAAAATATTACCAAAAAACTAGCCAAGATGGGCAAAATTAGGCTAAAATTTAATTAATAATAAAAGTGTCATATGCCGGATTTTGCTGTAAAAATATTGACTTACACACCCAAAATGGTAAAAATTTATCAAAAAACTGGCCGAAATAGGCAAAACTAGGCTAAAATGACAAAAACTTGATAAATACCTTAAGTGGCATATCTTTTATAACTAGGGATGCGAAAATCGTTAATTAACTATTCAACAAAACAGTTACAATTTCTATTAAATACCATTCAATAACCCGATTTAGACTCAAATTTAAAAAATTTTAGTAATCGAATTAAGAGAAATAAACGGTTTTTGAAATATCAAACGATTTAAGACATATTAATCGATTTTTCAGATTTTAAAACGACATTTATGTAATGTAAATACAGATTATTACTGTTACATGTTATATTATGACAACGGTTAAATAATAAATAAATAACTGGGAAGAGAAAAGATTTCATTAGTGTCAAAAATCAATAGAGCTATTAAACCATATTCAGTACTTAAAAGAAACAAAAATCTTATTTTCTGTACAAAATGCGCTAATAATATTATTTATGCTGAAAAAACATTGTGCTTACGAATATGTGAACATATAAACAGTGAAAATCATAAGAAAAATATTAACAAATTTGAACAAATATTAATAGATGATTAAATATCAAAACAAAGAGAAATCGAAAATATAAAAAATAACTTCAATTATGAATTAACAAAAGCATTATTATCAGCCGATATACCGTTCCATAAACTTTCAAACCCAAATTTTAGAAAATTTTTGCAAAAATGGACACAAAAGAAAATTCCACATCCGTCGACAATTAGAACACTATTGAAAATGAATATATCAAAATACAGAAAATAATTAAATGTGTTGGCGAAAACTATGTTTATTTTATTATTGATGAAACTACGGACAGATCTCAGCGATATTTGGTAAATGTTATGTTTGGTGTTTTAAACGGTACTCAAACTAAATCAATATTATTAGAAACCAAATTCATTTTGAAGACAAATAGCGATGCTATTGTGATTATTATACTTGATTGTTGTGCTATTCTTTGGCCAAAAACTAATCGATACAATAAATTAGAACTTATATTATCTGATCAAGCATCTTACATGATATTAGCAATTCAGAAAATTAAGAAAATGCTTATAATATTTCCAAATATAAAGCATATTACATGTCAAGCACACGCTATTAATATTGTCGTAAAGGAAATTGAGATAAAAAATCAATTAGTTAATAGTTATTTAGACAATTGTAAAAAAGTGCTGTTAGTCAAATCAAAGAAAAGTTGATTTTAAATATCAAACTGGCTTAACTTCACCATCAATACCAATCAAAACACGTTGGAGTACACGTCTTAACGCTGTTGTTTATCATTTACAAAATTTTGAAAAAGTCAAAAATTTTATGTTAAATTATAATCCATTATCTTCAACAGAAGCACATAAAAGCATTTGCAAACAGTTAAAAAATAAAAAATTAAAAGAACTAAAAAGTCAGTTATATGGTTTGCGAAATGTTGTTAATTTTGCTCAAATTATTAAAAAGTTTGAAACTTCAAGTTTAACAATGACATCGCAAATAAATTTGTTAAAGGAAACAAAATTTAATAACTGGTACTAATTATGCCATTAAATTAGAAGACTCATTAAGATAAAATCCAGATTTGATTTCTTTTACTTCAGAAAATGTTAATTGGAAGAAAAAATTAGGCACGAAATTTGTCCGTTAGTTTCTGTTGAAGGGAACAATTTTTTAGGGACAATAGAAATCGATTCACCGAAGAAAACTTAAAGTATTATATGATTGTTTTATTATTATTCATTTTTGTAACTAAAAATAAAAATTTTTTAAACGATTTTTGAGCAATTTTTCAAACGACATTTAAACGATTTTTCACCTTTTTATTGAACGATTTTCACATCCCTATTAATAACTTGAAATTAAATTTCAACAAGGTCGCAATATCTAGTAAAAATAGGGAAAATTCGACAAAAATGTCAAAACTTAAATTGGTATATGCCATTAATAAGCGATAATAAAGTGATTTGTTTTTGATATCATCTGCTTTTAACATAATGTTTAACTTATAACAGAAAATATAAAATAATGGTTAGGAGCGAATGAAAAAAGCGAGTGACCATAAACTTACTAAAATTTAAATAGCAGTCAGATTTTATGACCGTATCGATCTTGTTTTGACATTCTTTTGACCCATGTTGATTAAAGGTGTGCCTGCCACATCGTAACCCCCTTAGTTGCACACTTCTCTTAAGCTGAATTAATTATTTAGGTATCGAGAGGGTGGATGTTAAAGGGTTTATTTCTATTGAAACAGTTTTTCCACCCGCATTTATTTGAATCCCACCGCCTTGAAACCCCGGATGTGATCTCTCTTCAAGCTGAATCCATTGATATAGGTTTTGAGAGGGTGACGCCCCCAGGGAGGTGCCTATAAAAGTTTTCACAAGCAAACAGACACACAACTTTTGTTTCTTATATTAAGTGATATTTATTCAAACAAGAGAGACATTCATAAATAGCTCACTTTCTTATATTGTGATCTGAGGTAATAAGTATATTTAATAAATACTTTAGCTAATATTTAATCTACAGTTTCCTAACGTCAAAATTAACGAATCAAAAATAAGTCATAAATTTAGCGGTCTAGATTAGAGCTGGGCGCGGATACAAATAATTACGACCGCATTCATCCGCAAAAATCTTAACTTAGTTTTATCCGCCCTCACTCATCCTCAAACTTTTTAATGCCGACTTTAAATTTTTTATCATCCTCCTCAATCCGAAATAATTAAGTTTAATAATTACAGTTTTTTATGACTGAATATTTAATTTTTTGCATTATATAATATTTTGCATGATAGCATATATAAAAATAATGCTTATTTTATTGAGCAAGAATGATGCAATAAAGCTTTCATAAATTATTGGATTAAATATTTTCTATGATAATATATAGCTTATTTTTGTCATTTCCTGTTTAAATAACAGAAAAAAGTATTTTGCGGATAATTGCAGATAATACCCGGATTGATCTTATTTTAACACCCATATCCGCTTTTTATCCACAGAAAAAAATTCATTTCCGCTCAGAGTTCACTCTGCATATAAAAAATTTTACTAATCCGCATCCACAAAATTCCTTAAAATTTTGCATTATCCGCATCCTCATCTGCTCTTATGCGCATCCGCGCCCAGCTCTAGTCTAGATAGCGCGGACACACTAACGGACGTAGAGGGTCAAATCCATAAAAGCTTAACTTTCTAGAGAGTGAGCTAAAAAAGTTGAAAAATGGGCGTGATTTAAAAAAAATATTATAGTTTGGTTTTGGTTTTATACTGTTTTTACATTTTCGTGTGTAAGGTCCTTCTTATTTTTTATCCATTATTTAACACTGTCGCATTTTTTCAAATTTTTATATATATGCTATGCGCTATATTTGAACCAGATGCATTGAAATGTTGCACGTATGCCACTCCCACTGTTCCTCTCGGCTTAACATCGCTCTGCATTGGGCGGAATAGCCGCAAAACTTTGATTTGAACACTGAAAACAAAGCGTCAAAAATGCAGGTACAGTATAATAGTTTGTAATTTTAAAGCATGGGTTTTGCTATCGTTCATTTCAATGCGTAACGGAGCAGAATAGTCAGGAGTGGATTACGTATGCGTAGTACATTTCTCTGCAATGAGTGGTTAGGTAGCAAAATCTTTGTTTAAAAGTCTAATGGCAAAAAGTTAGTTGAAACTGAGATACGTCAGCTAGAATGTTGAGTTTGTGGCATAGTTACCCAAGGGAGTGCTTGCCCAGGGTTCAATCCCCTAAAATTCTGAAAAATTAACCCCCCCCCCACTCCATGAAAAATCGAGAATAGCTTAAATAAGTGGTATTTTTTTGTCTGAAAAAACATTTTGGTACGAAGACCAAAAAAAATCTCGTTTAAATCCGACGAGTTTTAGACCCCCTCCCTTAAAAATTGAGATTTTCAGGATCTGGTTTACTAGCACTTCAGACCTTAGGTAACTATGGCGTGTAGTGTCAGAGTTTGTAGTATGTCTCAAAGCTCAGTGTTTTTAAGACCAGCTCTTTATTTTTAGCTTAAGCCTCTATGCTTATTGAGCTTAATTATATTCATTAAAAATCATTTTATATATAACATTTACATTTTGAATATTCTAATATTTTATTTGAAGTAATTATTAATTTTAATCTAAGTACTCAAGGATTTGTGAATTTAACAATCAAATTAACACTGAATTTTAGTATAATTAAATTTTGTTGAATAAACAGTAAAATGTTTAATTATTCACACGATAATTTTTTTCCTAAGCTCAATGTTGAAATTGAAGTGCGATACCTTTTTTTTACTTAACTAAAACCCTAATCTGAAATAATCATAAGCTTTAACTTACAATAACATCTCTTTTTTTCGCTTTGTTAGGCTGAATCTAAGCTCACCACTCTTGAACATATTTCCATCAAGAATATAGCCTGAGTTTGATTGGGTAAAGGATTAATAGCATATGTTTGATTCAAATGAATGTGCTATTTGTATAAAATTATATCGTTTTCATGGCTGAATGCTTTCATATGCTGGAAACTTATTTCACGAGTGTACACCGCATATTTAATTTCTGTGTAAAATTGAGAGTTACATTTGTTAACTTTGAAAATTTTAAATTTAAAACAGTATTTTAGTGGTATTACTGGCGGCAATAGCGTGGAAGGCTATTAGCGTGCGAATGCCATTATATTATAAATAAACATTTTTGGAATACGAATATACATTACTTATGTACATTACTGTAACTGTAGAGTTAAATTAAAATACTTACTCTAATTCATATACTATTAGAAATAAATTAATAACTCAATAAAGTTAACATAGTGAAACACACAAGCATTTATAGCTCCACACAGAACTAAATATAAACTTCGGACATATGGTTTCATTACACACAACTTTTTATAAAACAGGCAGAACTTTCCCCAACGCGGCAATAATTTTATTGTGTTACATTATTTTTCAGTTTTTCTTAGATTCAGTCACAACTAAACTTTAATTTAGTTGAGCGAACAATAGTAATTAAGAATCTTTAATTATAATTGAATCTAATAATTACCAATACTAAAAAATTAAACGTTTAAACAATATAAAATATAATTGGAGCTCTTCATTACTGTCACGGTAAAAAATTAAATCGGCGTTCATAACCTGCTTTATGGAAATACCGGTAAAAATTAAATAAAATCGGCGATCAAACCCGGTTTTATTAAAAACAAGAACGCAACATTCATAGGGAACTCACTTTCTAATACAGTATTTTAGGAACTATAGCCCGCACCAGTTGTATAGCCCGCATGACAACAATAAAGTTAAAAATAAAATTTATGTTGTATAGCCCGCATGACAACAATAAAGTTAAAAATAAAATTTATGTTGTATAGCCCGCATCACTTGTATAGCCCGTAGTAATTATGAGCGTAACTTATTGTCAGGCAAACTAATTAATTTTTGTATTCAGTACTCATGATGAAAAGTTAGATCCTTATTTAATACAGTGTAGTAATATACTACTCGAAGCATTTAATATAAAATCAAATGAAAATTTCGACGGTTTTAATGTTAAAATTAATAAAGTGTTTAAACTTTTTTAAAATTGATTTTATATTTGTATTGCCCGCATCAGTTTTATAGCCCACAAAGCATATAATTTCTAGGTTTTCAAGTTTTTATCTTGTATAGCCCGCGGGTAGTCCTTAAAATACGGGTAGTTTGATCTAAGCTGATAATTTTATAAGAATACTTTAATAAATTTATTCTACAGTTTTCTAACATGTCAAAATAAACTTATATAAAATACGTGCTAAATTCAATGGTCGAGCTAATGCTGACACACGGATGGACGGATGGTGTCAAAAGCATAAGCTCCCCTTTTTCTAAAAAAGTGAGCTAAATATTTTGAAATTATCTTTCCAACTTATAATTTGAATTTTTGAGTCTCAAACCAATATATATACAATAAAATAAAAATACAATAAAAATATACAATAAAAATGTTATTTTTTGTATTTTTTCAATTTCTACTATTTTTTACTCAATTGTAGTTATCAAATCATCGCGAACTTCTTTGATCGATTCTTCAGACTTTTGACTTTTGAATGCATTTTTTAAGTTCAATCATAAATAAATGATGTAATGAAGTTAAAAATGATGCTTATAAAAAATGTTTCATAAGCAATTATAAACTATAAATTAGATTATGCCGGTAATTATATCTGTGTTAACAGCAAATTTACTGGTAAATAACTTTGGTAATGGCTGTCAATACTGGTCACCACCGGTCTTATAACCGGTAACGAAGTACTCGATATATAATCAATATTTACAGTAACTATTTTAATTCGATAATATATAAAGTGAGCATTATATTTAATATTTTAGGTGATTTCTTAAAATTTAGATTTAAAATAAATTGAAACACTGACTGACTGTCCTCCTGTATCAAAAAAATCGGCTTTAATACACTTGAAAACATTCCCCCGTCAAGGAAATTCATAGTACGTTTCAGTATTATGCTCGGTCTCACCAGTACTTTAATCTACATTCACTTTACCGCATTTAAATAGTTTTGCGATTTGAAAACTTGTTGCGCTGCTTTTATATCAAATGCAATCCTTAAATGAATAGTTATTAAAAAAAGAAAAAAACGCAAATAGCGATCACTCCTCTTTCACATGTTTAGTTATACTGTATGTTTAGGACGTCTTATTATAAGTGAGTATTTGGTACGTAACTGGATTGGTAACATCCTCTTTCGCGTAACTGCCTCATCATCTGCTTTTAGTAAATAGTGTACTGTTTTAATATTTATTTGTGAAGCAAACTTTTTTTAGTGCTTGTGTGAGTGTGTGTTGAATGTGCACGACAGTCAGTCCGTACAGACCTTGGCCAACACCACCAATGTTTTACTGTGTCAACAACTGTACATCACTATTGTCCTGATTTTTACTTTTTACTTTAAAACATTTTCGTATTAAATGTCTAAATTAGAGAAAAACTGTCTCATGGAATAATTATAGTCACTAAAAAATTGTGTCAGTTGTGCTCAGCTATAGTTAGTGGCAACAAAAATAATTTTCTACACTTAACTGAAATGAACAACTTATTTGAAGGTGACTGAAACGCAAATCAAAACTTGAATATCGTACACACGGTAATAGATATTATATATTTATATATATTTATGTTTTGCTCTTTGTTTTTTAGTTGTATTTTCCTATTTCGCATTTAACACGATTTGCTAATGCATGCCATGATTAATCAAATACGAATAGATTTAATGCGAGCTAACATATAACATACAGTATATACGGTATAAGTATAAATCTGCTTATTATTAGGTTTTTCTTGTGATTACGATTATATCTTATTAAACGATATGTTATTGACTTAGAAAGTTGGTGTGTGTTTCGAAATGTTTTTTTCGACGCAAACTGATTAACTTATTTTCTGAATCACAATTTTTCGTTCGAAACAGTATTCACTATTTTTAACGCTTTGAAACGGAAAATACTTTCGTTTTATAATTAATTAGCCACTTATGCTAAAATTATGCTAATAATATAGTAAATCGATAGATACTTCATAGATATAAGCATATGATTAAATATTTCCTGTTACAAAAATAATGAGAGTTTTCCTAAGTTTTAAAAAACTAATTATAAATCGCTTTATCTATAAATTGATAATCATGTCGAAAAAAGTAGCGATAATTTAATATTTCAACTATTAAACTATTATATTAGTAATGATCTAATGATCTAACGATAATCAATGGTTTAGTACACAACGCATTCGTTTGTATTTGATGTTTGGATGAATGAATAACTTTGGTTAATATCAAAATATCTAACACGCAATGAACTTTGATCATCAGTCATAGACTGTTGTGTATAACATAATGTTTTGTGAGCGCAATGTCAGCGATAATCGCATTTATATATCTCAAAGTTAATGCATTCGTGTGTTTTTCAGTATAAATAAGTTTATAATTGATAGCCGCTGTTAATATGGAGCTTAACGTTTTCTTTACTTTTTCTTTAATTTAGTCGCGAAGACTAATACGTGATTTGTGAGCATATTTATTCATCTTATGGTAATTAATGCCTAAATGAAAATGCATGAAAATGTCTTAAGAAACGCATATACAGATTTACATCGAAAAACTTATTTATTCAGATTTGCGCAGAAAATATGTTTTCGCTTATTTTTGATTAATTTCAGTGAAAGTGCAATCACTATAATTAGTGTGAATTAATATATTTTCGTTTTTTAAAAGCGAGATATGGTTTTGAAATGTTTGATACTAATGATGTAAGCGAGACATCAATTTACATATCAATATGTGTGCCAACAATCCATATCAACTATTCATCACAATCGTGATTATTGTGACAAAACTAAGTTTGTACGAAACCCAAACCCAAACCGACACCCAAACCGAAACGGCAGCGATAGTTGAATATAACAAAAGTTTGGATTTGCGTCCAATCAAAATCGGTTACTTAACTAATATGAACGGCGATTCATCAAAGTTCTCGGCACGACAAGGGCTGGTAATATCGGGTGCAATCACTTACGCTATTAGCAAAATTAACGCTAACTCGTCCATTCTTAATGGTAGAAAGTTGTTGCTTACATATAACGACACGAGTGGTAGCATTATTATCGGTACGGCAGCACTACTGGACCAATGGAAGAAAGGCGTTGTGGCGTTTTTCGGTCCCGAAGATTCGTGCAATGTTGAGGCCACTATCGCTGCAGCGCTTAATCTACCAATGATTTCGTACAAGTGTGGCGATTCCAAAATGTCACAGAAAGATTTTTATTCCACATTTGTTAGAACACATCCATCGGAGACGCAAGTCGTTCGTTCTGTGATCGCATTGCTTTCCAAATATAAGTGGAAAAAGTTTTCAATACTCTGGGAAAATAAGATACGATACGAGACGGTAGTGAAAAGTTTGACCGATCAAGCAATTGCGCGACAGTTCACTATTAACAGCGAAAAGAAATTCGAAAATTTTCGCGAATGTTGCATAAAAAGTTTGCCGTGTTGTGAAAGTCCCACAGATATTGTTGAGGAAACGTATCGATACACACGAATTTACGTGTTTCTCGGCAATACTATCGATTTGATGCAAATTATGCGTATACTGCGAATGCGAGGTTTACTCGAAAAAGGTGAGTATATTGTCATTTATGTAGATCTGGAAGAAGACTATCAAATATCACAATCCTATAAATATATATCAACCCAAACGAATATTAATCACGACGAGAAAAGAGCTTTAATAGAAGCATCGCAGTCGTTATTAGTAATAGTGCCAAGTCCTCCACAAGGATTAGATTATAGTGATTTCGAAGACAAAGTGCGCGAATTCAATCAAAAGCCACCTTTTAATAATAGAGAATTGTTTGGTGATCTAAAGTACAAAAGACATATAACTATTTATGCGTCGTATTTGTATGATTCCGTTATGCTTTATAGTGAAGCACTGTCTCAGGTATTGAAAGAAGGGTTCAATGAATACAACGGTAAAGCTATTATACGAAAAATAATAGACCGAAAGCGATATTTAAGCGTTACGGGCGCGTGGATGAACATCGATAAAAATGGTGATGTTGAAGGCAACTATACTGTGTTGGCTCGTATGCCCACACCAGATCAGCTTCCGTTGAAGGGTATGAATGGTTCGCAAAGGCCTTCACATGTATGCCATTAACATAATACGATTAATCCAAAAATTTAAAGAAAAGTTGCTTTCAATCACTTCTAACTATATGAACAGGTTATGCTACCCGTTGGTAACTATGAATACGATGATAAACTCAATGAAACATTATTTAAGTTGGAAGGAGTTATTAATTGGGTGAGTGGTAATCCTCCATTAGAAGAACCTCCCTGTGGATTTGATGGCAGTGGATGTAAAGAGACTAAAGATTTCAAAAGAGAAATATTTGCTTGTATATTAGCTGCAATTCTTGGAATCGTTTTTATTGTTGTGTTCGTTACTTACCGTAATTGGAAATACGAGCAAGAAATCGCTGGATTATTGTGGAAAATCAATTTACGTGATATACAGTTTTACGCTGGAACTATACCGATGTCAACAAGTAAAATGAGTATCGCTAGTCAGGCATCAATCGAATCGAAATTTCATTCGCAAGTATTTACTCAAACAGCGACTTATAAAGGAACCATAGTTGCTGTGAAACAATTAAGATTTCCCAAACGGAATGTTGACTTATCGCGCAACGTTAAAAAAGAAATGAAATTAATGAAAGAGTTTCGTCACGATAACATTAATTTATTTATTGGTGCTTACGTAGAGCCCAGTTGTGTATTTATAGTCACCGAATATTGTGCCAAAGGAAGTTTATATGACATTTTAGAGAATGATGATCTGAAACTGGACGGTATGTTCATCGCTTCGCTTGTGTTTGATCTCATATCTGGTATGACATTTATTCATGATAGTGATCTTAAATGTCACGGAAATTTAAAGTCATCTAATTGTATTGTAACCAGTCGTTGGGTATTACAGATTACCGATTTTGGTTTACATCAATTAAGAGCTAACGCTGAAACTGATTCCGCTAACGGTTATAATTATTATCGAAATTTATTATGGAAGGCACCCGAACTATTGCGACAATTATGTGTTGGTGGCACTCAAAAAGGGGATATTTACGCGTTTGCTATTATACTGCACGAAATTATTGCCAGAGAAGGACCGTTTGGTCTTAACTCCAGTGATGTGATCACAGCTAAAGAAATCATACATAAAGTTAAAGAAATATGTCGCGAAGATAAAGATCCCCTAAGACCTGATGTGTCACTAATTCAATGTCAAGATTATGTGTTGCAAACAATGCGCGATTGTTGGAGTGAAAACCCTGATGATAGACCCGATATCAGAACTGTAAGACACAGACTTAAAAAGTTAAGGCAGGGTTTAAGGACTAACATAATGGATAACATTATGGCAATGATGGAAAAATATGCTAACAATTTAGAAGAGATCGTAGAAGAAAGAACAGCTCAATTAGTTGAAGAAAAGAAGAAAACGGAAGCGTTGTTGGATCGCATGCTTCCAAAATCAGTGGCAGCGCAACTAATGAGAGGAGAGTTTGTTATACCAGAATCGTTCGATGCGGTCACTATATTTTTCAGTGATATTGTTGGGTTCACGTCGATGTCAGCGTCGAGCACACCTATGGAAGTGGTCACCTTCTTAAATGATTTATATACGTTGTTTGATTCAATTATATGTAATTATGATGTGTACAAAGTAGAAACTATAGGCGATGCTTATATGGTTGTCAGTGGTCTTCCAATTAGAAATGGAGACAAACATGCTTCCGAAATTGCATCCATGGCTTTAGAATTGCTAGAGTCTGTTACAACGTTCAAAATAAGGCATAAACAGCATGAAATATTACAGCTTAGAATTGGCATTCACACTGGTATGTCACATGTGTTACTATTTTATTTTATTCCTTTTATTTGTTTTATTCTATGCATTCACATGTTATTGTTTATTTAAACTCCAGTGCAATTAAAACTATATTTTAATTTACATTTCCTATGATTAATCTCTATTTCAATTCTTTTTAATTTCAATTCACAAAATTTAAAACAATTTAGTCAATTCGTCTACTATTATGAGTATAAAATTGGTGTGTTTTGTTAGGTGCCACGATAATACATGATAAACTTTACCTCAATCAATACTCATAACCCTATAAGATGCTCAATATTTCGTTATGCCTTATATTCAGCAATTTTGGTATGACGAGCGCCAATTGTTAGTTTGTTAGATATGCATTATGTTTGATTAGAAGTCATCAAAATAAGGTACAGCCAATAAATCATTAAAAGTTAATTCGTATATTTTCATAATTTATTTATAATTGGATATTAGTTAAAAAATTCTAATTATTTAAAAAGTTTTGGAATTAAATACTTTAATACTGTAAAAATACTTTATAACTCATATCAAATTTCAAATCCATTTAAACTTCTTACGTTTCAGTTATAATTTACATTGTTGGACGAAAATATTTATAGTGTGTGTTGGCTTCATGTGAAAGCATTTTATAGAAATAACAGAATGTGAATTAATCAATATGCATATACTATTACTTAGTGTGTTTTATATCTTTGTGTACCTTAATTTCACAGACATAGGCTCGGGTTTATTCAAAGAAATAAGACTAAATTCATCAATTCTTAGGCAATTGGCTTTTGAATGAACTTATTTTTCTGAATTCTGAGCTTTACTTGAAATTTTTATTAAAAATTTATAGATTCTTATCATAATTATAGTGTCTTTCAAATTCATAGATTTTAAGGCTCTTATTTTCTTGGCAAAGGTTAACAATTTAATTTCAATTATTTTCATAAACGAGCGTATTCAGGTCTTTATTATTCAAAAATTCGTAATATTCTATGTACGAAAGATCATAAAACTATTAATCCAACGAGTATGACATGTCTTCAATTGTTTGAAAATCTGAAAGCCCCAGGTTAACAAATTCTGTAATTCCAATTTTTTTCTATACGATTCCAATTCCAGTACTTTAGTCTAAATGATTTCCAATTTTCTCATCATTTCATTTTATTATAACTTTAATTCTAGCACATTATGTTAAGCTATATATCACTTATCAAAATAGCCACTATCTTAATATTTATTATTAGGGAATTTAAAATCTTTAGAAAAAAGATACAAAATTGTTCGAAAAATCTTTTGAAAAAATCTCATAATTTTAATTACAAAAATAAGGTTTATGGTGTAAAAATGCAATTCTTTAACTTATATTCAATAAATTAAGTTCCTTGGCGATATAATTTTATTTCTTGGATAAATATCCGAAAAAAACAGAAAATTAAATTTAAAATTCACGATTGTCTGGTTTTCGGTATTTCAAATTTTGTTTGATTTCGATTAATTAAATTTAATTAATTTGAGTCTTATTCAATCGTTAATTCGTTGTTTAGATTTTTAATTCTCTAGTCATTAGCCTGTGTTCTAATTTATCAATCCAACTATTAGAAAAGTCCGTTTTGTTTTTTACTTTTTGAAAAAATTTTTTTCGATATTCTTTCTTAAGTTAAATTTAAAAGACTATGATTGGGTCTTACGATTTAATCGTTAGTAAGATTTAGGTTTACGAATCCTGAGAGATTCGCGGCTCCCATAAGTAAGAATCTCGAACCAAAATGACTTTCAAAATTCGTGAGCTGAGCACATCTGGAGCCTGAGGCACCATATGCTCTGAACTTTGATTACTAGTTTGACTTATTGATTGTTTATTTACTCTACTCAATTGTTCAAATAAATTGAGATTCGAATATGGAAATACTGTTATATTTTTGATTTCTTATTAGCTTCCGTAACATTTAGTTTCACAGAATGTAAATAAATCATTTTTGCTTAATAGTTTTAATTTTAATGTATTCACATTTGCATTTTATTAATCCATTTTCTTAAATTGGCTAAAATGAATCTAAAACACTTCATATTCTGTTATATTTCAAATACTTAACACTTTTCTCTATGATACATAACTCGTAAGGTTAATGCATTCTTCATCTTTACTTATATAGTATAGGCCATAAATTTTATCAGAATTTGTATAACAAAATTGAGTCAACTTTATAGTTGCCGTACTCTTATTAAACTTCGTTCTACAATATGCCTAAACACGTATTTCGGATATAGTAATTTTTGTACAAAATGAATAGTAGTAAGGGGAGGAACTGAACCACGCTCCGCGTGGTTCAGTTCCACCCCAAAAAGTATTTTTGTGAGCACTATG
>JAQIXJ010001675.1:0-19339 GCA_034700185.1 Phthiracarus laevigatus | reverse complement strand
GATTTCAAAGTTCTTATTCAGAAGATGACACCCTTTAAACAGTTGATCGCTTTATACAATTGGTTCATTTATTTTAAAATGAACCAAAAAAAGTTGTGCGATTCGTCTAATAATTTAAGCGAAAATAATGAGATATCTATGGAAATCAAGTGCGAAAAATAATCAAATCAGTCTATTGAATCGATAGAATATTATTTCCAACGAGTTTTAACTCCATGAGATAGATATGATAAAAAAGTTTTCCGATAATTATTTGAAGAATCGAACAGTGAAATTTCATTGATAAATTTGAAGCAATAAATTAAAAATTTAAAGTATTAACTAAAGTTTTAATTATGTAAAGAAAATTCATGAAATTCGCATTAGAATTGTTAATAAAAAAGTTGTTTGGTTTTCATCGTTGAAAGAATATTTTAATCAGTGATTATATTTCTTAATTACAAGAATTATATTTTCTCGGTTATCTTTAATAAAAATTGTTTAACGACAAAGTTTACAACTTAATAACTAGTAATTTCAACAATTTATTTGAAATTTTTTTAAAGTGTGATTAAGGGAAACATAAAACAATGTTTTATATTACCTTACGATTTCTCAGCCCGTGCTTAGCACGGATTATAGTATTTATATAAGTTGTAAATGTTTTCCATGGTGGGTTGCCCACCCCCTCGAGTGACCCCTCAGTTAATTCCGTTTTCCGAGGTGAGTTGATTGATATAGGTGTCGAAGGGAATTTTGAATTTATTTTTGACCCCTCCTGATTAAGGGGGTTCCCACCACCTCGAAAACCCCTTAAATGCACTCCTCTTATCGATCTGAATCCATTGATATAGGTGTTAAGGGGGTGGCCAATCAGGGTAGGCCTTTATAATGCAACTGAAGCTGTTTTTCCGCCACCATTTTTTAAGGGGGGTCCAACCACCTCGAAACCAACTTACTTACACTCCTCTCTTTAAGCTGAATCCAACGATTTAGGGGACGGGGGTGCAGCTATCAGGGGAGGCGCCTATAAAGTCTATCACACACACAGAAAACTTTGAAATATGTATAAATGATTCATGCTTGCCTTTAACCCAAGCTATTTTCCGCATTTAAAAGTATGGGTTCGATAAAAACCGCATGTTATATTAAGAATTTAAAATTTCAAGAGATAGTTAATTGAAGATTAAATTTGGCAAATATTTAAGTAAAAAATTTAAAACGAATTTTAATACTCTTACTAATTTGCACTTCAAATAGTATTTTGTGTGATACAAACTTGATCATTATTAAGTGAGTTTTTAATAAGTGGTTTGAAAAATAATAGCACTCATCAACATAGTCATCTAAAACTAACATTGAACTTAAATTAATGTCTAAACTATAAAATAATTACTTAAATTATGTTTTAGTAAACTCTTGCTGATTTAAAATAAATTTAAATAAAAGAATGGAAAGAATTATGTTGTCATTGGTATATACTATATATAAATTGGACAAAAAGTTATTATAATCTCTGTTTCGATAGTTTTATCTAAAGTTTAAATTTTAAAACTCAAATATTTTTGTGATTAAGGTTTAGAAATTTTAACTTAACATATTAAGGCTTTTTTGGTTTAAAATGTGGAGATAATCAAACATATCTATCAATACATATATCTAAACAAAATTTTTAATTACTTAACCCATTAACTCGTTGAGTGAAGTAAAGTTACTCTAGATTTCGGTGAAAAAATTTCGATTACTGTCAACAAAGATAATTTTTTCATAAACTTTATTTTATGATAGCCAGACACATAGCTAAACTTCGTTCAAGTACGCAACTAAATAATGTTCATTTGCATTGAAAAGGTGAACAAAAATTTCCTAAATTAATTTTTTCTAATTAAATTATAACTGGTCGATAACTGAATTACATTGCAAAAATTTTTATATCTTCATAGAATTTCTGTGATATAGAAATTTTATAGTCAAAACACACACGAGATTTGTTCGCTTTTATTTAATTTTGAAAGCACACGCATAGTTTCGATGATCAAATAAAATTATGCAACACGATTTGGTTACACTTTTTTTTATAGATTAAGGCTTTAATCATCATAATTTGCGTGGCACTTATTAAAATACTTTTTGGTATCTTTTGTATAAATTATTTTTTATACGTTTTTTACGAGTAAGATAAGAAATTATTTTCGGAATTAAATGCTAGAAATTTGAATATAGAATATTAATGAGCTATTAAAAAACTTGAAATTATTTCGTACCAATCAAGCAGTTTTAAAATATATTTTTCATCAAATTCCTGTTGAGTTTTTATCAACGATTAGTTAAAGTAAATTAAAATTCTTCCAAAATCTTAACTTTAATAAAACATTTGTTTTTACTTCATTAAACTTAATAAAATATCTAATAAGTTTAATTAAATTAAAATTCTTCCAATATCTTAACTTTAATAAAACATCTGTTTTTACTCCATTAAATTTCATTAAATTAATTAAAATATCTAAATAATATGCAATATTACATTAAAATATGTAAGCCAATAATCACTGAGCCTAAAACAACAAAAAAGATTTATGGACAAAAAAGTTATAATATTAAAGCTAATAGAATGCAAATTATTGTGTTACATTGTTAAAACAGCAGTCCATTTACAAATATTTCCCTAAATTAAACTGAATAATAATCTAAAACTTAAACTTAATAATAATCGAAAACTTTATTAGGCAAAATTATTGGTATCAATCTCATAATTTCGTTTGACTCAAAGATTTAGCCCGATATTGCATTCGTATAAATATAAGCAACCATTTTTAGTGGCCACCATCTCGAAACCTCCTGATGTGCACTCCTCTCTTTAACCTGAATATAAAGATAGGCTCGAGGGGGTGCATCCACCATGGGAAGCGCCTATAAAGGGGTATCAAAGATAACTTTGAAATATACACATACCCGAAACCTACTCTCGCGAGAGACCCCTCCCCACACCCTCGAGTGACCCCTCATATTACTCCGTTTTTAGAGCTGAGTGGATTGATATTGGAATCGAATGGAAATATAGAAATATTTTTGACCCCTCCTGATTAAGGGTGTGCCCACCACCTCGAAATTCCTTTAATTGCACTCCTCTTATCGATCTGAATCCATTGATATAGGTGTTAAGGAGGTGGCCGGTCTGAGAGGGCCCTTATAATGCTATTGAAACAGATTTTTCGCCCCATTTTTTTAAAGGGGGTACCACCACCTCGAAACCCCCTGACTTGCACTCCTCTATTTAAGCTGAATCGAACGATATACGGGTCGGGGTGTGCAGCCACCAGGGGAGGCGCCTATAAAGGGTATCACACACAGAAAACTTTGAAATATGTATATATGATATGTAATTATGCAAAATTTAATGTTTAAGTCTTGAAAAATTACTTAAGTCAAAATTTGGTCATATAGCTCCGGAAACTATCAAAAAAAGCTGAAAAGTTTTTCCCTTCCATAAACTATGCGAACACGTAAAAAAGAGATGACTAATGCATTAGAATAAAAAAGTATAACTTATGCATTTGACAATGTCCGTCCGAGATCACAGTAAACTTTAGCTGACGTAAAGTACAGTACATTGATTTGAATGAAACATAATACTTTATTAGCTTGACATATAATTTAAGCAAAATTTGTTAAACCGAGCTCTATTAAGGTTTTTGTTTTTAAATATATTTTTACTATTTCAAAATGAATTTCATATATCAAAAAGATAAAAATTGCATTATTAATTCCTGTGCTAACTATTTTATACATATATAAATAATCTTCTTTGCCATCATAGATATGGTAAGTTCAGTATTATTAGTTATGTACACTTTTACTTAATATAAACGCCCAATAAATGTGTTTTCTAAGAATAACTTTGCTTAGTGTTTCACACGATGCCAATCAAAATTAATTAAAAGTGCAATAAACAATTTTAATTGTTTTATTAATTAACTAAAACTGTGAACCATTTTTGCAATTTGAGTCATGAAACCACCATTGGTATAAACTAGTGTTTTTGGTCACATATTGTGGGTTATTTAGCCGTTCGCACGCACTACACATATAACCCCATTAGTGTTAACAATGCACTTGTTTTGTTTCCATTTCAAATACGCGATATACTTAGTTTGATCCCTGCCCACACTGTACAGATATGTAGCTAATTCTTTTGGCGAACTAAAGTTGTAGACATCGATATAAGAATTGTGTGGCATTAGTGCCCGATAATCAGCGCCACCTAACACCACCTGTTTAAGTGTTAATATGAATAGGGAAACGTAATTCTTATCAAATAAGATCCGAAAATATTTTATTTATAAAATGGCAGAAAATTTATGTTAATTTAAGAATAATTTTTTAAAGAATTTTTTATGGTCTAGATTTGTTCATGTAAAATGTAAGATTGATTAACTTAAGTTTTCTGACATAACAACTAACACAAACACTGCTTAGTATATAAAATTTAACATACAGTAATTGGAAAAATAAATTAAAATTATTTTTCAAATTTAACGAGCATAATATAAAGAATTAAAATTATAGTTTAAACGTTAAATCGTTATTAAGTTATAAGCTAAATTTAGTAAATTTGCGAATATTTTGTGATACTATAGACCAGAAGATCACAAACTATAACTCCTGACCCAAAAAGGGATCTTAAATTAAAAGTTTGAGTCGTTCGCTTAAAACTAAAATTTATTGTTGGGTAGAAAAAAACTTTATTTACTTATGCCTAATTGTGCTTAATCTTATAAAAATTTTAAGATGAAAATTTATTTGAGAGTAACTTTTGGGGATAATAAAAACTTATGTTCAAATGTAAAGCTCATAAATCTCATTTAAATTTCTATTAAAAAACTGCTTTGAAATTATGGCCGAGAAAATAATAAAATTTGATAACAACTAGTTTAACTTTATAGTTATGAATCATACTGTAAGAATACATACCGGTATAATATCGTATTCGGCAACTCTGAATAATTTTTCTGTTACATAATCTTTGCATAACTAAAGCGTAAAAAACATTATTCATTAACTTGCGCTTATAAAAAAATTTGATTCAAAATTATTAGGGCTTTAAATAGTAAACGATTTATAATTTAAAAGAATCACATGATTCCAACTTAAATATTGATTATACAAGTCCATTAATGTGTAATATTGAAGGGCAACAAAAAATTAAATCAAAAAAATTGTTGTATTTGTGGGTAATATACTTAACAAGAGTGGAACATACAAAAGATGGCATATAGTATCAGAGAATGTTTACGGGTTTAGGGGTCACAGGAATGGGAAATGTGGGAATCGGTGGAGGGATAGGGACTGATTAGGATCGGGGAACTGTTTGGAATTTAGTATTGGATGGGATGACGAGTCTGTGACACACAGACATATCAATCATATAATCGCAAATTTTCAATATGCCATAAAAATGATTTAACTGTTGATTTGGTTTGATTCTACTAATATCATAGAATGCTCTCTCTCTCTCCTCTCTCTCTCTCTCTCTCTCTCTCTCACTCACTCACTCACTCACTCGCTCGCGTTCTTCTGCAATATCAAAACAGATATTTTCACGAAAGGTTAATTAACAATATATAAAAACTTTAACCATTATAAAACATTGTTGATATACACGAGAAAGTGTGATAATTATTGTGAAATACTAATATGCGAAACAATTAAATAATATATGACGAGTGTACATGAAATGATAGCAATAAAATGAATAAAAATGATTAAATTGTTGTGAGCAATTTAAAGAGCTAAAAATCTTTTAATTCCCGCGATAAACAATGTTCTTTTTAGGTATTGTTAAGTAATATAAATAAAAATAGTATATTTAAATATAGTAGAAGAGTATGATAAACATTGATGAAATATAAGAAGTGATTAAGCAAAATATTATAAAAAATTCAAATTAAAAATCAATTGATTTTTAAGCATATTACACACATCTACAAATATAACTTCTTTCATATAAATTAGTTTATATTCCCCGATAATTTTTACATTAAGTTTTTCATGGCCCTAGAAATTACTATATTTGCCCCAATAATCTTTTTAAAACTTTAAATATTTTTGTAATTATATTATAAGCTAAAATAACAGCCATACCGAATTTTCAAACGACAAATAAAACTTATAATCGTGCATAATTCTCTCATAACAAGAAGTCCTATCGCAAACTAGTTTCCCGCATCGACCATATATATCAACATCGATATAATGCTGAAGTTTTTTCACATATGCCTCTCGCCGACTATGCGTCTCACAGTTGCTAACAATCCACGCAACATTTTTCACTTTCTTACGGAAGTCAGCCATTGGTTTCCAATCACTTTTAACACAATTCACAAGTTCGCCATAGGGCGCAAAAATATCAGAGTCGTGACGATACGTCATCGTCCAATTAATTTGGTTTATTAATGAATTTGGCAGAATTGGGTTATTTGGCTTTAATGTCGGTGGTTCTCGGTTTAATATAATCCAAGGTTGGTTGACGCCATGTTGTGCCGGTAGATCACTGGCCTTAACGTCTCTCCAGTGAAACAGCACCGCATCACTGAAATTGATCGCATCTCTGTCTGTGGTTACTTCACAGTTGCTGTATTTACAATTGAGATCTTTAAGTTGTGGCCATCGACTGAGATTACCGAAGAATGGTGTCCAAAGTAGTATCAAATACTTTTTGGTGATTTCACTATTTTCCTGCGCTGTATTGACGCGTGAGAAGTTAGCATAACGTGTCATAAATAGTTCGTTTTGGGTGACAAAAAATGCAATAGTTATTATAGCTAGAAAAATATATTTGAATTTAGAAGGAAGATTAACCAAATACATTATTTAATTTTAATGGTTATACAAGTTAACTAGTTACACAGTTACACAAACGTTCCGATAATAAATGGTCTTGAATATGATAAAATTGTTTTATTTTTAGGTTTTATTGTTACCTTTAGATTTATTTTATTAATTGTTATCTATTTATCTTTAATAAAACTTTGAACACACCTTAAATACAGTTAGGAATTAATAAAAGCGCAGTTTTTTAGAAACCATAGTAATCGTAGCTTTATATTGAGCTTCAAATTCAGTTACTGTTGCACCTTTTTTAGAAATAGCAGTTTATTGCTAACTCCCTATTACTTTATATATTCTCTATGCATAATAATTATGTGCTAACGTTAGGGTGGCCGTTAGGCTAAAATGTTCATAGGCTAAAACAGGAGAATTTTCAAATTTTAAATATTTACGCTGGCATTTGACCGGGAGATTAAGTATACAAAACTTATGACCGGAAGTTATAATTTTAAACTTATAATAAATTTTCTGAGATCCAAAGTAAAAATCCAGGAGATCACGGAAACCGTGAGTTAGTTATTTGCCAGTCTTAAATCATTGCGCATAAATATCTTAATTAATTTATGCATGAGTCTTAATTTATAAAATATAAGCATTGTAATAACGTGAATAATTTATTTTTTTTTAGAAATTAGCGCTCAAAAAGAAAGAAGGATTTGTCTTATCAATGACGACAAAGTTTAATTTTATAGTTGCACATTGTGAGGCACTAGCACTAAATCATGTGAGTGCGAATGAGATAAAAAATATTACTTTAATGCGTTAGTCGATTCAGTAACATTTAGGGTACACGTGGTTTTATTTGATTTATTCATTATTTTATCGTTTCCTTTACACGTGTGTGTTGTAATTCAATCAAAATGATACCATTCGTTAGTTTTAATTCGATTCTAATTAAAATAATTTAAGTCAAATTAGAATTTGTCGAATTACAATCTGTTATTTATTAATCCCAGAAGAAAATCTTTGTTTCCCGTGCAAACAATTTTGTAATTTTTCAATAATATGGAAATACTACATATGTTATTAAAAATATACTAAAGTTCTATATTGCTAATATTTGTTAATTTTAAACCTAACCTAACATAACTAAACATAATCAATTGTGTATTAAAATGAGAAAGAAATTTATTAATATCTCAATTAGTCTAAAAATGCAGTCTGTTTATATGCAACGTGTAAACGCGGATGTTTTAAAGGCGCAATAAATTTAATTGAAAAAATAAATTAATTACTTCATCTTAGCGTTTAGTCATCTCTTTATCAAATAATCGGCGTATACTGAGTTTGAGTGAGAATAAACGTTTGAAATAATTAGTGAAGTGAAAATCGTTAGGAAAAAAGGTTCAAAACCGTTTATTATAATCGTTTGATAAAAATGCCAAAAAATCATTTAAAATAATCGTTTGAAAATTTTTTTATTTTTAGTTACAAATATGAATTATAAAACACAATATTATAATACTTTGTGTTGTCTTCGGTGGTACGTTTTCTATTATTTCTAAAAAATGCTTTTTTTTAGAAAAAGATGATTTCACATCAACAGAAACTAAACGCACAAAATTCGTGCCTAGTATTTTCTACCAAAATAACATTGTCTGAATAAATGAAATCAAATCTGAATTTTTTCTTCAAATTTTTCAAACTTTATAGTATATAAAGTACAGATTATTTTAAAAAAAACGAAAAATCGTTTAAATTATCAAAAATCGTTAGATATTTCGAAAATAGTTTGATTCGTTTACTTTAAATTCGTTTAATTTGGGTTTTAAACAGTCTAAAAACTCGTTTTTAATAGAAATAATAACAGTATTGTTCAATCGTTAATTAACGGTTTTCACTTCCCTAGAAATAATATACTTTTAGTGCCTATTATTAAAAAATACAATTGCCTCCCGTTATATTCTTTCAGTAGCAATCAATTAGTATGCATTTATTTTCGAAAAGTTTTTATGAAAATGAAATCGAAAATTTTACTTTGATTTATTGTATTTAATTAAATATGAGTTTTAAGCCAATATAACTACGATGAATTATTTTAATTTTTTGTATTTTTTAATTTTCTAATAAATTTAAATCAATTGTAGTTATCGATGTGCTAACCGATCCATGATTACGCAACTGTATTGCGAAATTTTTAGTACATAATACACTAGGAATTGAGTACGCCGCTTGATTACACTCATATTTTCATCTATTAGCGCATTATGTATTATTTACCATCAATTAGTAGTGTATTATGTAATAAAAATTGTGCCAGAAAGTCGCGTAATCATGGATTTGTTAGCACATCTCGCTGTATCAAATCATAATGAATTTTTTGATCCATTCTTCCAAATTTTAGCTTTTTGGTGAATTTTTAAATTTTAATCATAACCAATTAATCTATTTGTAATTATAAAATGACGCTTATAAAAACATGTTATTTCCAAGTGATTATAAACTACAAACTATAAATTATATTTTCCGGTATTTATCGGTATTAAGAGCAACATGACCGATTAATATTTTTGAAAACGGAGGTCATTACAGGTCACCACATGTCTTGTAACCGGTAACCACCACCTCTATATATAACTATATAAACGGTGTATATTAGGCTAACAACTGAGTGGTGGGCAACTAAATGGTTATGCAAGACACAACCCAAGCGTTATAGCACTGCGCCACCGAATTACTAAATTTTGTTGGATCTAAGCTTTCGCAGCTCATTCAAACGAAAGTATATAATCAGAACGATTTTATTTAAATTACAATTAACTTTTTATTTTTTTCTTTATTTTGCTAGTTATTAAATATTTTACCAAACCGTACATTTATTTTTCGGATTCATAGCTGAGTTTTCCGGACAGTTAAACGATTGTGAAAATTCTTTTAGATTCGATAATGTGCCAATAATTCTGTTCAAAACAAAAAAAAACAGTAAATAAAAACACATTTCCAAACAAAATTAACAAAAAAAAAATTGCGATTATCGATCACCTAAACTGTCCCGGACTGTGCGCGCCTTGTGTTAACATTAGTTTAAATATTTCTGGTCGTATTTTCGCGCACCAAACCTAAAATTTATATAATAGCACACGCATTGAAAAACATTTTGGAAATTAATCCAACAAAACAACCAAAATACTAAAACACTAACATTAGCGTAGCTCAACCAGAATAACTGTTCGGCGGTGTAATCCAAACCGGGCAGTAATAACTCGTTTGGGTTACGCGTGGCGTATGTTTGATACGCTTTGAACGCTTGCTTCACACCAGCATTATCCGCTATATTCTCGCCTTGCGTTATAATCCCATTTATCTGGCAACGAAAAAGTTATTAAAATCGTTTGTGGCCACATAACTCTGCAAAAAAAAATCTCACTTTCATGCCATTTTCGGGCACCACGTATCTACTGTACTGGTCGATCATGCATTTGGTTTTTTCCCGAAATTTAATGTCAGTTTTGTGGTCCCACCAGTTTTTATTATTGCCGTCTTTATCGAACTGGCGGCCGATGTCATCGAAACCGTGCGTGATTTCGTGGCCAATCACGCTTCCTATTGCACCAAAATTCATGTAACTGTAACGAGAAAAATTTTAAAATAGGTAAATAATGTTTGGCGATTAACTTCATTTTAAGCACAATACTTTGGTCGGTCGTATTTGAAAAAGTGCCCCTGAAGTATGCCAGCCGGAAAAATGATCGAATTTTCAATCGACGAATAGTACGCGTTCACCACAGCTGCTCCAGCATAGGTTTCCCAACTGTTCCATACAGAAAACACAACACAATTGTTAATTTTATACTAAAATAATTATTATTGAGAACACTCACTGTCCTTTAACTCTTGGTCTGTGCAGTTGTTTGCTGGAATAATTAATCGCCCATTTGCTCATTTTAAGCGCGTTCGCGAAATATTGGTCGTCGGAGTATTCTTCTAACTTAATGCAAGTACATGTTTAAGAAAATAGAAGTTACTTAATATGGTTATTGGATAATAAATGCACGATGAAATCGCGCACAATCGCATACTTCTTCGTAAACTTCGGCTATTTTGCTGTTGTTCAGCAATTCTTCGGGATAACCGATATGCGTTGTTATTGCGTACGCTTTTTCTAGCGCTTTGGCTTTCGTTCGTCTATCCATCCAATCGATTTGGCTAAGTGTACGAATAAACTCGTTATGGATATACGTCATCATTTCGTGGACCTTAAAAATTAAGTCTAATTTTTGTTATCGAAATTTTTCACTAAAAAAATAACAATTGTTCCGTACTTTTTCTTTGCTTTCTCTTCGAAAATGCTTTCGGACATAGAGCGCCGAAAATGCTGTGAACAGAGAAGAAGCTGCTTTGAGGCATGTTTTCCATCGCGGAGGTTCTGCCGTTCTTCCCGTTATCGTGTAGATATACTCGTCGGATATACTGCGCCATTTTGAGTCGAGAAACCCGACGCTCGAGATCACAATACTGGCTATTATATGGTTCGATAATATTCTGTTTTAAAAGATAGATAGATTTCTTTAATGAATCTCTGTTCAAAGTTTAGTTTCATTATTACTAAGGCATTGAAAATCGTTAATTTACGATTTGTTTAAACCAATCAAAAACTTATTGATATCTATTCAAAAAATGCTAATTTTAATTAACGATTCTAACGATTTTAAAAATAACTAACGATTTCATTTTTTTTAAATTGGAAAATTGGCGTTAGAATACTAACAAGAGTGGAACACACGTTTGATAGCTTATTGAATCATGATCTGGTAGAGGGATTTTCTAGTAGAGCTATTGTCTAGTATTTGGAAAGCCTAGAATATAGCCGTTCAACTTCGTTGAGTTTTTGCATGGCCTAAATTTTTTGAAAATTTCTGAACTCAAATCAATAGATTTTTTCTAACGTTTTTCTACCGATTTGAACATTTATTTCTAACGGCTAATCAACTAATTTGCACATTTTTTTCAAACGATTTTTCAAACCTTAATTATTACCGTTTTTCCGTTTTTTGTATTAATAAAGCCATTTGTTTGACATAGTTTGGATTGTAGACGAGAACTGTATCGTTATCTAATACTGTTTGATTAAAAATGGTGTTAAATAGATGAAGCCAGGAAATCTAATTGAAAAAAGTGCAATTCTTAACCCTATTATATAATTGATTTAAATTTAATACTAACGTTTGGCGCTAATTCTTGTAACTGTTGTACACTAATTTTATTGTAAAATTTGCTTAAATTTCTTGATTCCTCTTGCGGCGTTGATAACTATAAAAAATCATGCAATTTGATTATTATTCGAATTTATTGGGTTGGGTACATCAGCCGAGTCTATTTTTAAAAAAAACTTTCTAATATAATTTATTTCAAAAATGAAGATAAATTACTTTAATCATATTCAAGTGAAACTTGAATAACTCCAATATTTCAAGCTTGGCATGCTCTCTATTAGCGCCGAGAAGAACAGCGCTCTCGAGGATTAGCTGATAGTAGGCAGCAACGGTAGAGTCATTAAAACCTTTAGCCATCAATTTTCTGCCCCCAATGCCTGGTTTAATCTCTCCTAACTTAAATTGATGCGTTAAAATGATATATTATATTAGGTTCAAATTTAATTCGGTATAGTTTTTTGTTACCGAAATTATATGGTTGGTATTATTTCTATAATCAAGACCAACTGATATTTCGAAAAACTTGTTAAATGGTAGTCCCAATGTGCGTAGTTTTTCCGTAACATCCATCCAATTAAAGTGATCGCCTGTCCATCGTTTGCCGTCCACGATAGGCCATCCGCCTAATTGATATATTACATCCATTAGCGGTTCGTCGCCTATGTGTTCCAGTAAACCTGTCGCCACAAATAAATCGTATGATACCAAAAAAGTAAGATATAATGTACAATGCAATCGATTTAAATAAGGAGATAGAAGGCTAGTGTAAAATAATAGTTACCGTAGATTAATATTAAATATGTTAATAATTAATAACTTGATATTATTAATTAACAAATATTAGTGTTAAAAGTAGCTTTTAATTACTTTTCTCGTATTTAAATAATTTTTTTTTGTATATTCATTATTATTTTTAAAATTTTTAGCTCACTTTGAATAGACAAAGTCAAGATTATAGATTCGGTGTGCCTATATGTCCGCCTGTCTGTTCGCAGTCTTATTTTAATAAATGAATTTCACCTATTTCTTATTTTATTAAAAGGATTTGGTATTATGCCATATTGTCTTAAAAAATATAATAATTGTGACAAAAATTTTCATTAATCTATGAAAAAGTAAGTTCTCTATAAATGTGTTTTTCTTGTTTTTAATATAGCAGGTAATGCTTACACAGATTTGTTTTGAAAGTTTCATCAAACTATTTAAACAAGAGTTGCCAATAAAATAATTATTGAATAAAGTGGTTAAAAATATTTATTTATACTGTATTTAGATTAATCATTTAGAAATTAAAAATTTTCTTTTAATAAAATATATTGAAAAAATCAAGAGCAATGAAAAGCTGCTATGGTAAAAGCCTTGTTACTAGAATATTGGCATTTAAATTTGGTAAAAAAATTGTTCTAAAAATGCGTTAAAGGACATTTATTATTTTTCTATATATTTACGGAATGTTTAACATACCGCAATTCCAATTTGTTTACATAACGAAATTCGAATCAGCGCAAAATGTTTATCAACTTTTTCACTAAAATTATGAGTTAGTTCTGACATAATTAATCGCTCAATTAACTGACTAATTGGCAAAGTTAGCACTAGTTTGCTAAACTATTCCAATTGTTTTTCCATGCGATAAAAACGTGAACATTTAATAATGCATATTAATGCAGGTTTTTTGGCACATTAAATTTTGTAATGTGTTTTTATTAATTTATTTTTTTTGATGCATAAATATCGAATTTTTGGATGGAGAATTATAATTATGGAATATTTATTGATTCATTTTCTTACTTAAGTTCATGCATGACTTATACATCGTACCAATATTACGAAAATAGATCGGATCGGTTTCGTGCAAATTCTCTTCAACTAATACTAAAATAAAAAAGAAAATATTATTCGTTTCCATTTTTGTTTATTATTTTGTGTTGAATGCAAAAGCTTATTTTTAATGCAAAAAATATTCGTTTTTCGAGCATTTAATGAAATCTGATATAAATGAGTATTTGAGCTAACATTAAAATTTAGTGTTAAAATATAGATAATTAAATAGAAAGATTTTAAAATTAATTTTGTGTTAATCAGTATATTTTAATTACGCATTTAAAAATACTTTTTGCAATATTTTCATTTATATTTTACTTCGCAATTGATTTTCCATGATGTCGGCGACATCACCAGCGGTGGACATCGATACTTTATTGTCGGGTATCACAGTTGAGCTGAGCCAACCACCGCATGCAAACCTGAGGTTGCAATGGTTTTTGGAAAATAAATGCATTACCATTAATATTTTATAAATTTTAGACACACATGATCGTACAAAAGTAAATTTAAAAATAAGGAAAACATAGCTGGAATTATAAAGTTAGGGGACAGTCACCGGAGATAATGAAAATATATGCACAAAATCCTTAGTCATTATTCGAATGAAATTCAACCATACTTTATTCCATAGAAAATAAAAAATATAAATTTCTCATTCATATAAAAAATTTTCGAAAAATAAAAAAAGTCAGAAGCGACGATAAAAACATTTCAAGTATGATCAGTAACTCAGATAAGTAGAGCTAATTAAAGAATTAAAGATAAAAATGAAACTAAAAGATTTTTGTTTCTAGTTGTAACCCATCCTCGAACTGACACATATAACTGTATCATCAAACCTCGATATAAACAAATACAAAAAGTCACGCATAATTATGCATAAATTATTTTCGAATATCGTTTTTATGTCAACGATTTTTTGAATATTAATAAATTGTGTGCATATGTAAAAGTAAATTGAATAAAAGAAAAAGGGTAACGCAAAAGAAGATAAAACAAGTTTTAAGTTGATTCGCAAAAACAACAAAAACATGTAAAAAAATTATAATATGTTTCACTAACTTGTAAAAGTCATCACACGGCGAAACACTTTCGTTAATCCGGCTTAATATCATGTGAGCTGAATTTTTAAAAAAAATCAACAATTGATTGATTAATTGAATTTATTTGTTTAAATTTGTTTAAATATATAATACTTTTGAAAAATGTTTAAGCAAGTAAAAAGTAATATGCATGTAAAACAAAAAAACACCACTTAATCATATTATTATTTACCGGTTTCGATGCAAGCCGGCGTTAGGCAAACATTTGACTGATAGCCAGATTTATTATGCGTTTTTTCTGTGGTCGCGCTAATAGTGTCGTCGGTGTCAGTGAGCCGCTCAAACGGTTGATTGAAAATATGCGTCTCAATAAACCGGTATCGCGAATTTAAATAAATTAAAACAGCGAACGCCAACAATGAGATCGTAAAAAGTATAACAGTCGACGAGCATAAATTTTTCTCCAGGCGCGTACGCCTTCGCCACCAATTCGCTTTCCTGGTTTAACAATGGTTCAATTTTTAAGATCAATTAGAGGTATCAATTGCATTAAATTGCATCTGTTTTTTTGTGAGAAATTACCCTTTATCGGTCATTTATTAATTTTAATAAGTTTGGTAATTTAACATAAACAAAATGTTTTAAGAAACGTTAAACATTTTCTCAGCAGAACAATATCATTTTTAATAGATTTAAAGTTAGTGAAAGTTTGGTAAAGTGTGGATCCGATTGCTTAATAATTTGCGTGTTGGCTTTAGGTTTACGTTATTTCACTCACGTACACCTAACGCATCAACTAGTTTAGGAGCTATTTCATCATAGATGAAAAGTGATTTCGATCACTGATTTAGGCATACAAAATTGCAGCAAATATACAAAAAGACAGTAAATTTTAACTGACAGATTCAAATTTTCTATAATTTTAGACATAAATTTGCTAGCATTAACTTTGCTTACAGCTAAATTATGTTTTTTATTTCTTATGTTTTCATCGGAACGAATTTAAATGAACTTAAAATATTGCAGCATTAAATTATTTAAAAATCTTTAAAAAATCGATCATAAATCACTGCATATTCATAGAAATGTCTAATCCGAGAAATGATTGCATAAATTAAAACAAATTAAAATTCTCAATTTTGTTCGAGCAGAACAACAAATCAGGGCAAACAAAACTTTTCCCCAAAATGAATCAGAAAATAGATTAAATAAATACAAACGATTGGATTATTTATATTAGTTTTTTGCAAATATTTATCGAAATACCATAAAAACTTACTTGAATTTTATCGACGACAACTCGTGCGTGGAAGACATCGCCAAAGTCACTTCGCTGGCAGTATTCGTCATTACTTTCAAAATGCGCAGATAAACCGTTTTGTAACTTGAATAATACTATTATAAAATCTAAACTGTACTTAATCGCCGTCTAAACAAACACTTTGCAGTAATTAAACAATGACACAGATTACCTATCTGTCAACAAACGCAATACTTTTCCTTGTTCTAAGTGATGCTATAACGCCGTCCGAAATCAAAACCTCAAATGTTTGTAACGTTTTACGCGTTTAATTGTTTAGACACCTCAGAATTTATCTGAACGCTATAAGTTTTTCGATTAATAATTTATAATTTATTCTCAGCGGAAAAAAAGTTAAAATTCTTTTGGTAGATATTTGATTGAAAGTGTAGTTTACACTTTTTTTCGACGAAACGAATAGAATAAACCTTGATATTAGTTGGCGTTTAACGAGTGGCACACCGTTCAAATGCAAACAGTCATTAGGCATCTATTAATCATTTGTAAACCAATACTAAAACTAATTAAAATTATTCGCGTATAAACTCTTTTACACAAAAACTTTTAAAAAAGATATTTCTAAATTATTATATAAAATAACTATTAAAAGAAGCGAAAAAAACAAAGCTTTTTATTCTAAATAGATATCGTAATTAGAAGATGATGGAAACCAGTTCTATGTTAAAAAATAAATATATATATATATAATATATTTATATGTATTTTAGTAACCTTGTGAATCCGTTATATAATAAACAAAAGCGTATACCTATTAGATATAATTAGAAAATTGTATTATTGACGGCACATCACACACTAACCTTGCCTATTCGGGCCTTTTTATCGAAAATTTTTCTATTAGATATTTGTTTGCGATTGTAAATTGTGTAATTTTCGTAGCGTATGTAATAGATATGGTGTTTTATTTTTAAAACGGTGATAATATCGTTATCGTTAGAAATACGGATATGAAGGAATTATTTTTTTTATAGAAAATCCCAGCGAAAAAAATATGCATTCAACTTCTTCCTAAGCGTTTTTTGCACATATTTAATTATGGTAATAACTCACGTATTTTACCGAATGGTTTATAGTATAATATTAGCCTCAACAATATAATGATGGTATCAATTTTTTCTTCAAAATATAGTTAGGTTTTTTTTCTTCAAAAAGTTTTTTGACAAATTATTATTATTAAGCTATGGAACATCTATTAATACCTATTACATTATTTTACAAAAAAAAATTTGCTAACAAATTCCCGCTCAAATAAGTTCATTAGAAAATGCTTTTTAATTACAATTCTTGGTAAAATTAATGCTATTTGTATTTACAGTATTTATGCATAAAATAGCGAAATGCAGTGCATTGAAAATTTATATCTTATTTATTCCAAGATAAATTATGGTAATTAAAATTATCACGGATAAGAAACAAAGAGCTTCCAAGCAAACACGATCTTTATCAAAAAAAAATGCTGCAGAAATTTTATTTTTAGCAAAATACTTAAAAATGTTTCTTAATAATTTCAACAGGGTTTTAACCGTCACCTATGAGAATATACCGTCACTTATTTATAATTTTAGATCAATAAGAAATTAAAACAAGAACTGCACATTCATAGAGAGCTCACTTTGGGGTTTATAAACATTTTCATATAAATGTCATATCATTTCGGATAGGCAATTATAGTTCTCCTTAATGTCAAAATTAAGGAATTTAAAATACTTACTGTTTTAATTGGTCGAGCTAGTGCGGACACGTCACAGACGGATAGACAGACATGGTCAAATCCATAAGCTCGAGAAAGTGAGCTAAAAAATATTAATAGTTATTAGAATGAAGAGACTTGCTATACTGTACATGATATGAACTAATGTGCCACGATTTATTTAAAAATTTCTCCGAAAACTTCTTATCCTAATCATTTTTATTTATTTTAGTAAATGTTATCACTTTATAAAGTTATATCAGTACCTCTTTCCTTAATTTAAACTGAAGTCCCTGTGTTCTTTAAGTTTCAAATAATATGGCCATTATTATAAACAAACTACGTTAATAAAAAGCATATTTGGTTTGGAAACTTATTCTAATTAATATGGTTTGTTATAAATATCACATAATTATCGAAATATATATGATTACTCTAAAAAATTTGGCTATTAATAATAATACCCCCTGAAGATAGTGACTAATTTACGAGTATTATTCTTTAAATAAATAATACACTTAAATTGATCACTATCTTCAGCGGGCAGGGTGTCCCAGAGTGTGTCAGCCTGGCTGATGGTTACTTTCTGACTTCAAAATTTTAAGGAGGGGGTCAAACTACACTGATTTAAACGACAAAAAACATTAAAAATACATGGAACTGTCATTTTAATTTTTTAGGTAGGGGTCAACTTTTTGAGATTTCTTTGGGTGTGCGGGTACCCTGAGTATAATGGTAGAAACCTTATTTTTCCTGAACTTGAGCTTGAACATGCAGGGCTTAAACTCGAACATTGAAAAAATTGAGCTGATCTTCAAAAATGAAATGAACTGCTGAGCCTAATATGAATTATATATGTTTTTACATATTCCAAACTTTAAGTCATAATTAAATATAATATATAGATTACTTTAACTTAAAAACTTGCAATTAAGATTAAATTTTTATATAATTTTTCAAAAACGAAAATGTTTCATTGATGTATGCAACACTAGCTTGAAATTTTAAATATTTTATGGTACCGTAATTTTTGTATTTATTAAATACTAACACAGCTCAATTAACTCTTTCTTTTAAATCTTGAGCTTGAACTGGCTTAAGCTAGCTTGCCTGAGCTTAATCTTTCTGCCATAACTATTTATTATAAGCACTTTCTTAATATAATTATTGAATTTATATAAAATAAGTCATAGATTAATTACCATCAACAAAAAGTTAGATCAATCGGTTAATAATTAAAAATTTCAAAGATAGACACAGTGATAATTCATAGACACACAAGTTTTTTTCAATTGCTGTTTTTTGAAGTAAATAATCAGAAAACGCGGAAAAAGTTATGGTACTATAACATTATAACTAGAGCTGTGAAATTTCGGTCAGAAAAATGGTAAATTTCGGTCGGTTATCGGTTAGAATTTAGGTCCAATTTCGGTTAAAG